>CAJVPQ010003740.1:0-10519 GCA_910591825.1 Funneliformis caledonium
GGTATAGATTATTTGGTCGATGATGGTTTTGCTAGACTAGTTAAGTCGGCTTTTGATGGTAAACTTTCTTGAAAAATATTTTTAAGTCACAATAATAATATACTAATAAATTTTGTAAAAATATTTATAAACAAATAAATTAAATAAAGTTATAAAATTAATGACATGGCAGATCCTTGAAAATTTATTAACATTCTTTGTAATCACATATATACAAATTGACCAATCGATAAAACGAAAAGTTGTTTTATACCTCTAAAAGTTGATTTGATTTTGGGAATTACTTGATAATGGTAGATTCAATATCACGTGTCACGGCAATTGCGAAGCCAAATAATAATAGTTGCAACTCTGGATCAATCCAAAACCTCTCATTTTCTCGCCTGGATACATGCCGAATAAGTAATATGAAAAAAAATTACTCTAATAACATTCATCCTCTTTGAACTGAGACATATCAAATCCAGCCGCGTTAACTTTACAACTTTATGTGCGTCTCTATAACAGACAATAAGAAATTTCGACATAAACATTTCAAATTCTTTTTTCCCTTATTTTTTCCTAGTTTGATGTCTTCTTAACTTCAATAGCATATTAAATTAAAATAAAACGGCAAATTTTCTTATAGGTATGTAAGTGCGTTGAAACACAAATCTTGATAGTTTAGAACGTACTGATGCTCTTAAAACGATTTAAACATCATAATGGTGATTTCAGCGATAATGATCATTATAAGGAATAAAAATAAATAAATATCATATATTTGTTGAATTTAAATACTCACTTTTAAAGCAATTTTGGCATTCAAACGATGGTATATGGTATATGGAAATGTTTTCGGCAACCAATATTATAACACATGCATGCATGGTAGTTTTGTTTAAATTGTATGTTAGCCCATCTCTAGTAAATTGTGAATCAAAGAAACCAAGGGAATAAGAAAATTTAATGCAAAAGATTATCCTATAGAATTTATATATAGAATATAGTTAACATTTGAAAAATTTGTCATTCCCGTTTCAGAATAAATGATTCGTAAAATATTTTGTAAACAGTTTCAAATCTCCTTGATTACAGCGTTCAATTTAATGCGAAAGCTTAGTAATAAGTGAACAGCGCGAGTAAATTAGAAAAATCGCCGAGTAATTTTGTCAATAGATCAAATCAATGTGCATACAAATTACGATATCTTTGAAGGATTGTGTCTTTTTGAATTTACAATAAAAGGTTATATAATCAAAAATAAAAAATTCTTACAACACTTTTTATCGTAATATTTGTTAATTTTTGGTTAGATCAGAAAACTTTGCATTTTAGCTTTTTGAAAAATGCATTTATAAAGTCTTCATATTTTTTTTTTATGTGAGATTTGATGATTAAGGCAATGATTTAATTCATATCGCCAAAATTTATCTTCATACCATACCTTATTGTGAAGCATTAACTTCTCTTCAAATAAGGAAAATTCTAATTTTATCATCACTCAATAACGATAGTAACACTCGCAGTGAAAAATTTGTAAAAGAACATGGACTTTTTCGTTTATTATGTGGAATGGGTCTTGCGTTATTACAATCGAAGTTATTTGTATTTTTACATGGCAATTTTGGGCATGTTATAAATTATTTCTTTATTTCAAAGATTTTTTATTTATATTTTCCAGTCAACAAATTTGGTAAGAATTCGTTTTTTTTTTTTATTAAATTAAAAATGAGTAGTTGTATCCAACATAACTGGCAGTGCTCCTTGTTTGCTGGCTGCTTCTTTTTCGTGTCAATTATGGTTGAAATATCTTCTGCCATGAGCTGGCTCATAGGTATGTAAAAATGAATCTATCTATAATGTAATCTTTAACACGTCCTTCCTTTTCCTTTTATTTTTTTTTTTAAAAAAAAAAAAGTTTGTATTCGCAATTATTTTAACAACAACAATACAACCGATCGACACCCACCATCAACATTTGTATTCTTTCATCCATACTAACGGACCGTTCTTGAAGGTATCAAAGAAAGTACTGGGGATGTTTATTGTACAATGGGTAAGTGATTAGTATTGTGATTTAAACTCATGCAATAAAAAAAAAGATATTGATCATTACGTTGTTAGACTCCATTGATGGTTTACGTAATTGCCGATATCTCGATGTAGGTAACGTAACCTTTTTTTTTTTTTTTTCAAACAAAAAAAAAATGAAAATGAAAATGAAAAAATGAAAAAATAAAAATGAAAAAAAAATTGAACAAAAAATGAAAAATATGAAAATAAATGAATCAAACGAACTTTATTATATTTAGTATGAACGACTTTGGTTATATTTCTTGGCCAGTTTCTTTTATCGCAGTGGGGTATATTGAATATTGGGAACAATAGATTATAAATAAATGAAGATTGGCCGTTAACGAATCGAGATTCATGTAATGCTCCTAACTTGATTAAGAGCACCAACATTGAAGGAAGAAATAGAAATTGGAATTACATCTTAAAATCAATATTGGAAGATGATGAAGTGAGCTTATAGGAGATTATCTAATCAAGCAAATAGGGAAGTTATTAATAGAAACTTTTTTTCGTTTGAAAAACGAACATTTTTAAAAATTAACACGTGAAACAAATGATGGTTATTGGACGAGATTAACAAGTCAATTGATCTGGGTACCTCCACCGTTATCGTTTGAACAGATACCGATTAGGATGCCCCTTCATCGAAATACACCAGGATGTGTCTAGCATCACGTACACAGCAAACGTAAAGCAAAAACGTCTTTAACCCAAAATTTAGCGGAAATTTTGCGGAGCAAAATGGCATCTTGTAACCCTCTGGTCTCAGCATATGAAAGGTATATAAGGTTTATACTGATTGAAAGGGAATTAAGGAACTTCAAACGAGAAACTTGGGCGAAAATATAGATTGTCAAACGAGAAGTCGATTAATTGCGTAAATGCATACGGTATGTTATATATAGTTTTAAGCATTCTTCATTCATAATAATAGCGAGGGAATGTTCGCTTTTGACAAAGTCTGTGCATCAGCCATTTTCCCATATTAAGTATTTAAGTCAAAGAATATTCAGGTTTTAAAGATGAAACTGACAAAATCAAAAATTATTTCTCACACAACAGGTCATGAGCTGAAAATCTTTCCCTGATTGATTCGGATATTTCCATATTTTAAAAAAAAAATATTGGCGTTTCTAAAAAAAAAATATTCGAATACCGATTTATTTTTAATTTAAACTAACAGTTATTTTAAGCATATACTTCACTTTTCAAATGATTAAAATTATCCTTGAATTTTTTTGCCATTTGAAAAAAAAAAATTAAATATATTACAAGAATTTTTTTTTTATATATACTATAAACATTACACATTCCTTAATAATACTTTGATAAATTATACAAACAAATAACCACGGACCAGAATGTGGAGAATCTTTCGTAACGTAATATTGTTTTATTTTAACAATGTATAATGTTCTATTTGAATTGATGACTAATGAATTGGTCACATGGTTTTTACACTGTCAATATAGTTAAATGGGATTCATATTCGGAAGTGGAGACGCCAACTTGTTACATTTGAAAATTGGATCAAAAGAAATTAAGCGAAGGTTATATTAAATATTTATATTATCATTACACAATTTCCCAAATTAAATTTGCACAGTGCATAACAGCACAATCTGCAGGTATTTTTTTTTTTTTTTCTTTCTACCTTACATCCCGAATTTAGTTATGATCAGTATTATTTGTTTTAATTAATTATTTTTACGTTTTTTATTTTATTTTTTTTTTTTACATAATATCTCTGTCAATCGAATTCTTGAAATATAGCAAATAAATCCTGATCTTACTCGATTATGGTAAAATTAAACGAATTATTACAAATTTGATTAGTTTATCGAATCAGCCAAGCTCATTTGATTTAAACGCATGACACGAAAATTTGTATATATTTACAGCACAAGCGGCACAAATGGAGCGCGTTATCAATTTTTCTTCTTTGACCTTTAATCTAGAAAAATGATTTTTTTTGATTTCGCTTTTCATTCCTTTTAATTCATAATTTTTTTTTTCCACTAAAATATTGTAAGTGTCAACCTTTCCAATGTTATCAAAACTATTTTTTTTCATTTTAAAGGGAAAATTCATTTGTTTTCTTTCTTTTAGATTGAATTCTACCAGCGAAACTCAATGCATTATCCTTTAATCGGAAAGGATGTTTTCTCTCGATTAAATATTTTTAGTTGTTTCGTATGTTCCCAATCGACTGGAACAAATATATCTATCTATTGTCGGTAATCGATTATATAAGATATTTATATTTCTTAACAAGATCATATATATAGAAGAATAAATAAGCAGTAAGTGAGTCGATTTTTTTTTCCTCCTAATTCTTGTACATGGAACCTTATTGATGTTTTTGTAACGAACGATTGCATCCTTCAGAATTCGCCGTCGACCTAATCATATAGACCGTTATCATAATGCTTATTCTAAATGGCATCTCGATATACCATTACCAATACCAATACATTTTATTTATGAGACATAAACTCTTTTTCTTCATCACCAACTAAAATTCATTCATTTTCGATTTTATTGTATACAAGTGCATTGATACCAAAATACGTTAAAATATTTTTAAGATCCGATCATTATATCAAAAAACATTATTTAAAATTCAAAAAATTTAATAAGCTTAGTTTTTCTTTTATTTTCCTTTTTATTGAATCGAAACGTATAACTTCTATTTATTTCGTTTAATTTTCTCGTCGATATATATTTGAAACTCGCAAATCTTGTAATATGAACTATGATTATTATGTAAATTACTATTTTTCTTTTTAACACGCTTTTTAACACGCGCAGAGAGAGTTCCCGTTTTCATCAATATTTTTTTTTTTTTATTATTATCATCTTCATTTTTATTTCTTTAAAAAAATTCGTTAAATAAACATGAACTTTAAATTCCGTTACACGAATAAATTGTTTGGGGTAATTTTTATCGTTGTTGAACTTGATAAGGACATCATTTAAGTCGATCAAATTAATATAATCTGGCAACCTTCCTTTTTTTTGCTAAATGGCAATTAAAGAAAAAAGAAAAAAAAAAGTAATTTGAAAATCACACGTACTCCTTCTCCGGTTGGACATTTGAGATACGATCCTGCAATATGGCGCAGTTTATATAAGTAATCATCGAGCCCACGTGTAAAAATTAAATGCCTTCTTTCGTTTTTTTTTTCTCTTTCACTTGGAATTAAATTATCTTGGGATTTTTTTTTTTTTTTTTGAAGGTAATGTATGTATTCATGTGCTTTCCACACATTACAACTTGTTAATTATGAAAAAAGTAAATTATTAATTCTGAAATAAATATGCGGAATATTTTTACTCGTTTTAGCGAATATTAGGGAAAATTTCTACCAATAATTTTTATTCCGAATTAGAGTTTGATTTAAATTTTTTCTATTATCTTCCATTATGTTATCCTAACTGGACTCGGTAAAGATCAACGCTCAAAAAATATTAATCGATGGGTTCGAAAAAAAAAAAAAAAAAACGATCAGATCTTTTAGCGATGATTAGTTCCAATGAGGGATTCAGAAATAAGGTTTAATCATAATAACATCGTGATTAATAATTGAATGAAACTTAATAAAGTTACGTTTAAGGAAAAAAAAAATTAAATTTTTTTTTTTTGTAATTAATAACTAGATTGACTAGAAACTTTAGGCAAATCTGTCAAATTCACGTTTTTGGATAATTTAATTGAACGTTCAGGGGAAAAAAAAAATTTTTTTTTTTTGATGTTTCATCCTAAAAGGGACATTTTGTTTGTTCCCCGTTGAGTGATACAAAAAAAAATTGTAATTATGCAACAAATCTTTCCAAATAAATTACAATCAACTCAATCTAGCAATTTTATGAATTTTAACAATCTCAGCACTTTAACGCGATTTGTATAATTATGCAATTGACAAATCTTCGCGTGTTCATCCTCCTTCAAATTTCTACTTTTAACCCTTCCTAATGTTAATGACGGAAATGAAATGCATTTACTCGTGCGTTCTATTCATGCACGTAGAAAGTGAGTCACATGTCATTTGTTGACATTCCATCAAATGACCGGTAACCACAATGCAAACAAATTTGTGAAAAAAAAAAAATCTATTTTGTTACATTTGATAATATGCACAAATTTGCTTGGCAGAATCTTACGGTTGCAATTATATGAAAATAAAATAAACAAAAACGCACTGATCAAACGGTACAAAACGATCGGTATTGTACATTCTTCGACGAGTAATTATAAATAAATACGCATGGACCACATTATATACCTGAATTTTAAAAAAAAATCACATGAATGCCCCTGAATTTACATACTCGTTTTTTTTTTGGTTGCACGAAATTTAATAAGTAATAATGGCGTAAATTTCTAAATGCTATTTTAAAAGCAATTTTCACGCCGATTAAGCCACTTAAGCATATGAACTTTTAATAGAAAAGATCTCAAAAAAGATAACATAAGCACGAATGTTGTTTGTACTATCAAAATCGAGAAAGAATCAGAAACCGACTTTGTAAATTCGAACGTGTTATCACATAATCAAATGTACTGTATATTGTATATTTTGATGCAGTAAAAAAATCGCGCTCTAAAAAATTAATACGTACTTTATAGTTTCGTCAATGCATACGATTGAATCTACTTATGTACGCATTCATTATGACACGTGAAATTTTATCAAATAATAAACCTAAAAATTTCTTTTGCTCGGATAAACATACATTACTTACATTTCTTTTGGAATGTTTGACATGCCTTTTCTATGTGTCACATCATATTGTAGATTGTTATAAATTTCGTTTGAAACTCCAACTATTTAATAAGAATTAGATTAACGAGATAACAGGTAATTATTCAATATCATTTATATAATATAGACATTATAATTCTCTTTTAAGATTCTTGTGCAAATTTGATGATTTATGTATATCTCAACGTTCTTACGCGCGGTTTTTTTACGTTAAGATAATTGGTGATAGATCACACGCGATAGGAATTGGTTTTTTTTTTTTTAAAAAAAAATTCACGCTGTATCGTCATTTCGCTAGTGCGTATCAATAATATTTTATTTTATTGAAATGGTTGGTGCTGAATCTCAGTAATATGTTTCGAAGTATGACTATGCACAACCAAATAAAAAATTTGGAAGCACACCATTTGCTAGAAAACTAAAGGGTAAATTTTTCATGTTGATCATAATTCAACAATAGTGATCGACACATGACGCGCAAACATTGTATTCAAAAGAAAATTTGATAACTTTTTTGGAAAGGTGGAAAAATGATATTCTAATTCAAATGCATTAAAAACGTGATTATCAATAACAAGAAACTTCGAAATAAAACTTCGGATGATCCGAGTTGGACCTGATAATAAATTTACGCGATCGACGAAGTAATTTATAATTTAAAGACACTTTAGGCAATATTTAAAGGTGGGCAAATAAAAATATCAATATCATGGGGGATCCAATATGTAAATGCTACCCATTATTTTTGATCTGGAAAGATAATCGTTAATTTGTAATCTTTAATTAATCGAATTTCCTAATATAGGTGACACTCAATCTCGATTTAGGTGAAAAAACTTTTTTTCAATTTCCTTAGTTGTTTTTGAAACATATTTACGAATCATCCTCTTAAAAAAAAAATTTTTAGAAATCTGCTCCATGTTAAGTTACCTATTCTAGTATTTGTGGCAATATGTACTATTATCTCTCAAACTTATGAATTAAAGGATCAAATTGGTAGCAGAGATGGTGAGAAACCACGAAAACCAGAAGAAAAAACCCCGCCATCACCAAAAGAACCAAAAGAAGAAAAATCCACCGCAAATCACCTGAAGACCGGGCACTTCCCAGATGTCATATTGTGCATTATTACTATGTTATGTGATTTACAATCGTAACACTCTACAAATTGAAACAATTGTTCAAGTAGAAGTCAAAACAACAACAAAAGAACCACAACGTGGAAATAATGACTATAACATGATCCAAAAAAGAGATATCAAACCTTGTCTTCCGCATTTTCAAGTGATAATGGATTAGGATTTCCGGATTTATTAATAGTAAATTGTCTTTTATTGAAATTCTCGACTAAACTAAATTGACGAATAATTAAACTTAACATTAAGGGTTGAATCAATGGCGAATTATCTCTCCCGTAGAAGGGAGAATTATAATCATTTATTATATCAATAAAAAAAAAATGTTTTGCGCTTACACTAAGCATTTTTATTTATTTACATAAAGACATGAAACATAATAATAATATATAACTATAAATAAACATGACAAGAATTGATATTTCCTAATTTCATAATTTTATATATTATTCGGAATTTTTCTTAATTCTACTTTTTCATAATGTATAACTCTCTCAATTTCTTGTGGCCAACTATCCTTGAACAAGAAATTATCCGTAATTTCTTTACCAAAATCCTTATTTTTCTGATCATTTTTTGATCTTGAATTTGAACGGATAGGACTTAATTTTGGACTAGAGAGGCCAGTGTAAGAGAAAGGTTCGTCAAAATAATGAAACGAAGCCGAGATAGAATTAGATTGGGTTAATTCCGTTTTCGTCATTGGATCAGTCGAAATAACAGGAGCTGGTAAAGTGTACGCTTTATTAAACATTTCTCTGTTATATTGATTCCGATCATAAGATAATCGACGTCTTGATCTTGAAGAAAGTGTATTACTACGTTGTTGTTTTTGGTCTTTCATATTAGAAATCATATTTGGAAATTATTTTTTTTTTTAATGGTTGGGTATTGTATTACAAAAATTTTTTATTTTTTTATCGAATACTTTGGTTATTTATTGTATTTTGGATGGGAATTTCATTTTTTAACTAACAAAAAAAGGGAATATCCCGTCAATTTAGGCTGTTATAGGGCGCGAAGAACAATTTGTGGGACCACAATTAGTCAGGTCATATTCATTTTAGCCAATTACATTTGTCGATCAATGATCTCTCCATAACATTTTTCACGTGTAGTGTGCCAACTATTCAACCGAATGTTAACTTTCTCGAACAAATCTAACATCTGCTGTTATATGGCTTATCTGTATTACCATAAAGAAATAAAAATTATAACTTGTTTCTGGTTTGGTAAGCCTTTTGCAAGTTTGCCGGAAAATCGACTCTAATATAAAGATCATGTGATTCTATGAATGTTAGTGCAATCTTTAGCGAAAGAAAAAATCGAAAATTTGCCGTTTACTAAAATTCGTATTTTTTTTTGACGATTTTACTTATCTTTTCCTTAGTTTGGTTAGTTTTCCCCTTTTATCAAATAATATAAAAAATATAATAAATATATTAGCCTTTGATGGCTTTTTACTGTCGTACGAGAAATATTCTGTCTCTATGGCTATTGTTAAACTTCTATTGCTATGCTACTAAAATCACCCCACATTTTTTTTCTCGTACGAAGGTTCTTTATATAACAAAAATATTTTTTTCCATGTAATTTTTCGCGATTGTACTGGTGTACCGGTTTGATTTGTTAGCTAAGTTTTAGCCTAAAATTTTTAACTTTTGTGGTAATGATTATTGGCGTATCGGAGTGATCCTGTTTAATTTATAAGCAAGGCAATGGCCCTGGTCTCGTTTAAGTTAATGAAATCCCACGACCCACGAATAAAATAAGTAATAGAAATAATAGTAATTATTTAGATAAAAAAACGCCTATATAAAAATCCCTTAAGAAAAATAAAGAAAAATAAATTGTTGTCAAAAAAAAAATGTCATCTATAATCTTCTGTTGTTTTTATTAAGAGTGTAAGTGGTGGAAAGGTTCCCACTGGTATTGCTTACAGCAGAGTAGATAATGAAGAATTCATTAAAATAAATTTTAAATCATTCAGAGATAAATTTAGATTTAAAACATTAAATGATGAAGCAAGCATTGAATGATTACCAATAGTGCCATTATTTGGATCTTTTATAATATTATGTAAAATAGCAGCAATTCTAAAAGATGATAAACTTATAATTTTATGTTATATATATGATATCAAATATAAAGTTTATGAGTTGAGTTAACTTACGAGTCAGATGAGTTAAGTCAAGTTTAAATCAAGTCAAATTTATATTTTTTTGATTTAATGATTTGTGAGTTATGTTAAATTCAAGTTGAGTTAAATATTTAACTTGATTTAATTTAAACTTGATTTAAATATAATTATTAATAAATTATAATATTTTAAAATTATAAAAATTATACATTATAATAATTGAAATAATTATAAATTTCATTATAAATGCATAAAATTAATTATTTTTTTATTGATAAGATAATTAAACATTAAATCAGTATAGTTAGACCTTTATTTTAATGATTTTTTATTGATAAAATATATAAAAAAATAAAAAATTATTATATTAATTAACAAATCTAATTTTTCGTAATACCTGCTTCTTTTATTGTTTAGCA
>CAJVPQ010003741.1:0-10519 GCA_910591825.1 Funneliformis caledonium
CAGTGAAAAGGACATACATTTTAGCACGTGTTGATGAAGACCAGTTTGTCAATGATGCCTTGAATGAGTGATGGTTATTGAAGGAATCAATACAAATCCATTCCAGTCCTATTTTACATAATTCTATTTTGGGAGAGATTAAAGAACCGTTAGTGTAAAATGTTAGGGATGTATTGTCAGCGAGTGTTATTTGTAAAGATTTAAGCTCAGTTAATATTAAGGAAGGAAAATCATTATGTCAAATAGATCAGTTGATGGGAGGACAAAAGGTTGTTATTCAAAATAAGAGGTGAAGTAAGAGAGGTAGGTCACCCTTGAGATTTTATCAGGCGACTGTTTTAGTTGATTTTTAAGGATGTAAGATTGCTTATGGATTATATCAATTTAAAAACTCTGTTTGCAAGGATTGCAAATGTACAAGTACCAAAATGAATGTTAGCAGAAAAAGGATTGCATCCAATACATTTAAAGAGTTAGCTGATATTATCATTATTTGTAGAGCATACAAAATATTGACAGATAAATTAATTATCAGTTAAATTTTTGTTGATGATTTGACTAAATGAAGAGGTGTTGGTTGTTGGATTTCATGAAGCAATAAATTCCTTTTTTGGTCATTCAAATAAGGTAAATTAATTGCAAATCCATATTGAAGTAGGGAAGAAATTAGTCTAAATTCTAGTTTAAGGAGTTGCTAAATATTATTTTTTAAAACAATGTCTGCTAATTTTTTGAAAAGAGTTTGTGATCCAAAGTATTTAGAGCGATAATTAAAGTTTCTAAATAAAAAGTTAGCTATTGTAATCATCTGGTAGCCTGAAGCAGAAATTAGTTGATCTAAATAAAATAAGTTATGATTAGTCAAGATTTTTTTGAAAGAAATGTAAATTTTATAGGGAAATAATTTTGCGATAGAGTGAGTTTCTCCTTTGATTTAGTTAGTGAGAAGAGGAGAAGCAATAAGTGAAAGTTTAGAATAAGTAGACTTGATAAGTGAAAGGGAAGTGCTAATTTAATTTTATAAGAAAGTCTATCAAATGAGCAGGATCAATAATCAAGGGGTGAGATTGCAAGAAAATGTTGAAATTGGAGTTGGAAAAGTCTTATAATAGAGACATTCTTATAAGAGGTAAAGTTAGTAAACTAATATAAAAGGGCAGTAGAAAGGAATTTAATTTGTAACGACTAGTGATTATTCAAATAAAATTGTTTGAAGTTCAAAAGAACATTCAGGAGGGTAGAAGCGAATTTGTTCTTTTTCTTGAATAGAGAATGAATAGATAAAAAGGGAAAGACATTCTTGTTGCGGCAAAGGTGTGAGTTGCATATGATATTCTAATAGTAGATAAAGCATTATATTTATAATGTAAGAAAATTGTCTATCAGTAAGAGGTTTATAACACATTAAAGAAATAAAACAATTGATATTAAAGGCGAGTTATTTTTTGACAAAGGTTGATAAGCGTTTGCTGTTGATCCATATTCTAAGAAAATGTACAGAATCAGTTTCTGATTCAATATTGATTATAGATAAATTAAATTTGAGAGGAATTGTTGCAATGTCTGAAGATTTAGTCGTCAATAGTTTAAATTTGTTTTTGTTGAGCGCTGATCTGATAAGATCATAGAATTCTTCAGCAACTTCAAGAATAGATTCTAAATCTTATTTTAAATTAGCAATCCAGTTGGTATCATCTATAAAGGTAAGTAAAGAAACACTAGCAGATAGAGAACTGGTAGCCATAGTAGTTAGGTCAGAGGTCTAAGTATGATTGATAGTATATCCTTTGTTTAGAGAGGCAACTTCACAAAGGAGAGGATCTAAATAAATACATTAAAGCAAGGGTAATATAACTTCTTCTTGATCAATACCAATTTTTACATCATAGTAATCTGAAGTCCCATATGCAGTAAAGATAGCATTTTTTCTTGCAGTAAAAAGATTAATCAAAAGATTGATAGCAGATTGTGAAACTTTGATGCAGTTGAGAGCTAGACGAAGAAACGTTAAGTTTACTCTGTCATATGCTTTGGAGAAGTCTTGGAGTAAAATCCAAATTTCTTTTTTATTTTCAATTGCATCTTTGAGTAACATATTGACAATTTTGATAGGTACTTCAGTTGATTCACTAGGTAGATCAGCAAAATTCCATCTCATAAAATGTTGTGTTCGGCAAGTATTGTGGAGAGTCTGTTGGTAATAATTTTGATAAAGCCTTTATAACAAGTTTCCAACAAGGTGATGGGTGTGATCTTTGTAATGTCGTATTCCCAGTTCATGAGCTTTAGGATAGAGTAGATATGAGCAATTTTCCATTTGTTTGAAACATCATCTAAGGTTAAACACATACAGATGAGTTTTCAGAGTAATTGTTGAAGTTTATCACCTAAATGAGAAAGCATTTCATTTGAAATCCTAAAGGACCAGCAGCTTTATTATTAGGAAGCAATTTGAGAATAGAAATCCATTCGTTATATGTAGGTGGTTGCATTAAATTAGAGTAATGTGATTCATCTACATAATCTCGAAGATTGAATTAGTTAATCTATCTGGAAGATATTGGTAGCACAGGTGAAGAGGAAAGAGCGAAGTTTTGAAAATGCTTAATAGTAGCACTTTTAATTTCATTTGGATCAATTGTAAAATAATTTGTAAAGGTGTTTCTATCCTT
Source organism: Funneliformis caledonium (assembly GCA_910591825.1). Lineage (NCBI taxonomy): Eukaryota > Fungi > Glomeromycota > Glomeromycetes > Glomerales > Glomeraceae > Funneliformis > Funneliformis caledonium. Next base: position 2,673 of record CAJVPQ010003741.1, read on the forward strand.
GATAAAAAGCGATCTAACACGATAGAATGCTTTTTTTTGTTTAGAATTGAGTCAATCATTTTGAAGGGGTCACTTTAGAGGTTGTCACATGTTTTATCTATAAAAGTTTTGATAGCTTTTTCTTTGATATGTTAAACATCAATTTGAGCAAAAGCAGAGAGTGATTTGTGGATGTTCTTGAGCTGTTTCTTGACATTACGGACATTAGAAGCATCTAAGGAGGAGGGAGAGTGACAGTAATAAGTTTTACTGCTAGGACTAATTTGTCTACAGCTGATTTAATAGCTTGCCAGTTAGTAATATCAGAAAGTTTTGGGAAGGCATTTAATGTGTTAAAAAACTTCATGTGTTGATCAACACCAAAAAATATTGTACAACAGACTTTTTGTTAATCAACGCATTTAAAATTGCATAAAACAATACTGTTTTAAGTATAAAACAACATATAGTTAATAAACGCAAGTTGAAAAATGTATGTGATGGTATCAATTGATGTATTGATTAACACAAAATATAATAAAGCAACAATGTTATAAAATATTAATTTATATAATATTAGCAAAATTTACTTATTATATTATGTAATACATTGCACAACTAATTACTAATTCTAATTGCTATTAGAAAATCTGTCCATTAATGACTACTTATAGTATATCATCATCAATCGTATCATCATAATTAATCCTAAACCCATTATCATCAATTTCTTCTTCACGAAGTTGCTTTACGAGAGACACCACATCTGTAATCATATCTTCATTCTAAATAAAAGATCTGAAGTAAAAATTTAATAGTTAACAAACAAAAATGAATAAATAAATAAAAGAAAACTATAATTACTTGTTGTTTGGTATCTGTTAATGCTTCAATCTAAGAATCTACAACTTCTGCATTAATTTTAGTTGATATATATTTTTCATCAAAGATTGCTTCAAGGACTGATTGTGTCTAAATAGCATTAATATGTGTACATTCTTTTTCAGAGAAAACAGATTAAATAATTACATCCATATACATTTCAGATGAAGGATTATCTAGGTCACTTGGCATATACAAGTCTTCGTGAACTTTCTTAACATTATTTTGCTATTTTCATTCTTTCATTTAGCTTTTGCTATAACTGTCTTTATATAGTTTTATCCTATTAATTTTGAAGGTAGACTACAAACTTTTTTTGACACGTTGAACATAATATCCTCTTTTAGTGCAACTTGCATTAAGAAGCTGTATATCAAATAATATGTTAATGTTAATATATTGACTATTTTGTTAAATATGTTAACTGGTATTATTGAATACTAACAGTAGAATAAATTTTTTCATTTCAGAGCTGATCAAACGTGACACCCTTCTCCTCTAATCTTTGAAGTTGTTTGATACAATGATTATCAACATGAAGTATCGATGCTAGTCTTTCTTTGAGTTTATCGTCACTTAATTATTTATGTTCATAAAACAACGTAGTTGCCAATTTTTTGACTGAATTCTGTAGCACAAAGTAATTATGAATAAAAAAGATAATGAAATAAAAAATAATAAGTAATGTAGATATTTACTTGATAAAATTCTGTTTGTGCTTTTTTATTACGTTTATTTCCTTTACTTTCACCTTTTTCAACTTTAGAATTACGTTCTAATTATAATATAACATTAGTAATTTAGTTTTTTTGTTCATTGATCATTTCAATGATATTCTCTTACTTTTTATCTATTTGATTAAGTTTTGCACTATTTTGTTAGCAAACCTGAAGTAACTTCGTCAAACTTCATTGATCAGTATTTGGTATTGCTAATTATCATTAATGAAAATAAATATGTAATATTCTGTCATTAATAAATGCAATAAATATAAAATAAATATGTTATATATAAGCTCTAACCTTCGCATATTGTAGAAGTATCGCATATTGTAAAAGCTTTATATGTTGTAGAAGTATCGCATGTTGAGGCATTACGTGCTGAGGAAATACTGCATGTTAAGGAAATACTATGTGTTGAAAAAATACTGCGTATTGTAGAGGCTTCTTCGTATGCTATAGATTTTGCTTTAGTAGAGGTTAGTTTTTTGAAAGTTGCTTTACTAAAAGTGAAAGTTATTTTGCTAGAAGTTGCTTTACTAGGAGCTGATTTACTAAAAAAAGGTACTACATCTTTAGGTGAAGGATTAGATGTATAGAAGGTTGAAGAAGGTACTACAACTACAGGTAGAGGCGGTAGTATAGATAACACATCATTTGTAAACTGATGTAAGAATGTAAAAAATTATGGTAAATACATTAAGATAATAAAAAGAAAATAATAATAATAAAAAAACAAAGAAAACTTACCGAAGATTTATCAAATAAATCAATTTTTGAGACTTTTACTTTTTTAGATGATGATGCAGGTGTTTGAGCAGATTGTGTATTAGTATCATCTTCAGGTGGTAAAACATCAGCTGTATCTGTTGAAATAGGTATTTTTTTTTTTTAAAAAAAAAAAAAGATTAATGTAATTTTGTTTGATGATATTTAATAAAATAAAATAAAATTGATTGTTCCATACCAGTCTCTGATATCTCCAGAGAAAACTAAAAGAAAATTATAACATATATAAGCAAACTTTAATAAACGTAATTTGTAGATGATATAAAAACTAAAATAAATACTTTTTTGTTTTCTAAATGATCTGATCTTCTTTTCAGTCATTATAAATTGAAGGTGATAGGTGTATTCTTGCCTTTATTACTCATGATCTATATAAAAACAATAAAATTAAAAAAACTGTAGAATAAAAATATTGTAAATAATCATCAATAATTATAATTACCAAATATTTTATTTCTAAGACAAGAAAGAGTTTTATTTCATCCTCATTCCTCCTCCTTTTATATGCTAAAAATTCACCGGGAGTCAAATGTATTTCATCACTTAAAAATTGCCAAAAGTTAATGGTTTCATCATTTATTAGATAATGCATCAAAAAAAAAATTAATGCAATTTTTTTTTTTTTTTTTTTTTTTTTTTTTTGAATTGATACAATTTTTTTAAAAAGGTCGTATAATGTTAGATATGCATTGGTTTCTGAGTTTCTTATTTGATCTGTAAAATGCATAAATTTCTGAGTTTCTTCTAATGCTGATTAACAAACAATATTTTTTTACAATTATTAATGATTAAATTACTTCATGAACTAATCTCATTATTAAATACTATTTATATAATCATATTTTAATAATGTTATTGTTAAAAATAACAGTTAAAACTTTAATACAAAACTTTTATTAAAAAAATTAAAAAAAATATATTTTAAAAAATGCCTTGTTACCAATGTTCATATTGTGAAAGAGAATTTTCCCATCGTAGTGCTTTACGGAATCACATAAAGACACATAATAGTACAATCGATAGAATTTTACATGAAATTGCTGAAGAAAGTCTACAACTGAAAAATGAGGAAGAGGTGATAATTGTTAAAGAAAATACTTAACCAAAAAATAAAAAAGAAGTGTACTACGAAAACCAACTTGAAAAAGAAGTAAACGATAATGAAAATTATCTAAATAAAGTAGTTTATAGCCATAAAGAGTTAGTTAACATTAAAGAAAAATTGGTTGATAAAAAAGATAAGTTTGATGATGAAGAGGAACTAGTTGAAGAAGAAGAGTTGGTTGAAGAAGAGGAAGAGTTAGATGATGCCAATGAAGTAAGATTTTCGTTAATTTATATCACTTTAGTAACTTTGGTAATACAAATTAAAAATATACTTTCTAATATAATATCTTATATACTAAAAAAAAAATGATATTAAAATTAAGCATGAATTAATTAACATTGAACCTACTTCGCTTTTCAAGTCCATTGATGTTAGAAGTTCAGTAACAAACAAACCAGAATTTTCAAGTGAAGAATTTGGAGATTTTATGAAGTTACTTACCAAATGAAACTTGTCAGATGCATGCGACAGTGATTTACTTAAATTTTCAAAAAAGATTTGTCGTGATGATGTGAATTTACTTACATCAATAAAACAAAGCCGTCAGGTATTAGACCAGATGAATGTATCACATATTTCTTTCAAAAAGAATCCTATAATGGTATACAAAAAGGAAATATATTACCTTTATTATTGTCCAATTTTTGATACTATAAAGGAATTATTGTGTAATCAAATATCTTTCAGTATTGTAAATTTGAATTTGAGCTATTATACTATGAAGATCAGAGAATTTATCGTGAACAGTATAATAGGAAGTGGTGTGAAAGAATATAAAATTTGATTTCTAACAGAACAAAAGTCTTATCAATCATCTTGTATTCTGACGCGACAATCTGTGTCCAATTGGAAAAAACTAACAAACATCTTATTTATTTGACATTAGGAAATATACCTAGCTGGGTTAGAAACAAACCCAATGCAAAAATTCTTTTAGGGTATCTCTCATAATTAAAGGCAAAAATAAACACTCAAAAAAAATCTAGAAGTTTTCAATTGGTTAAACGTACCCTTTATTAATTTTCTTTAAATATATTGACATGCTCGATACTTGATTATAATACCAATGGAATTAATCTTTAAATAGATAATAATGAATTATGGTGTTATCCATTTATTTCTGTGATGTTAGAAGATCTTCCAAAAAATGCTGTGATAACTCTAACGTATTATTCTATCAATTGTAAATGTCCATATCATCAATGTTTGATAGAAAGTGGAAATCTAAATAATGTGAAGTTGACAAAAGATCAAATTATTTTGAGAACACCAGAAAGTATGAAAAATTTTATTGAACAAGATCTTGCACAACAATATTCTTTACATGATTTGGAAAATATTTTCTGAAAATATCCATAAGTTCATGTGATTGTTAAAGATAGCATTTAGTTATGATAATTTTCTAATAGTATTTATTCAACAATATTACTCATAGTCATTTAAATATTATACGGTAACAATTCCTGACCATATACATCATCTTGACCTAGATCTATTCAACTATTAAGTGAGTTATACAAGAGAATTGTTAAAGGATTTATGTAGTCAAGTAGCAGTTGACGAACTTGACAATCGTCTAGCCAAAATTCTAAGATTTTTCAGTCTTAAGTTATTTAAAAATGGGTTGAAGAATGTTAAGCGATTTACGGCTGATGAGTTTCAGAATATGATGAAAGTGTTTATTTTCATCATTGAAGGAATAATCACAAAATATCACAAAGAATCATTGAGTGAAAATCAAGCCAAAAGAGGTGATAAAGCATTAGTTAACATATATTATTATTAGAATAAGATGTACTTATACAGTAGATAGGATTATTTTCTAAAATCAAAATTGAAGATTTTTGAGGTATGATAAATATTAGTATTTAAATTTTATCACCTATATTATTACATTTAACAATTAACATATTTTATTTTACTTGTAGGATTTAATTACAAGTTGGGTAACATCATTTGTAAACCTTTTCAAATTGTATTTCCCGTCAGAGCTTCGATTACCAAAACTATATAACTAATGCTATTATGTCGTTGCAGCAATTAAGAAGTATGAGGCAATTAATGGTTACATGACAGAGACATACGAATCTTTACATAAAAATGCCATTTAAAAACTGTATAGAGCCAGTAACAAGCGTAATGTAACGGATAAAATGATTAGAACAGTCATTATTTGTTTTCTCGTTGCTTTTTAGTTGTATACAAATGTTAAATCACTATTATTTTCTACAGATTTATTGTAATTCAATAATTAAATATTTGTTTCAACGTAAAACTGTTAACCAATGTCAACGAAAAACTATGATGAATGGGCTATTAGTCACGTTTTTTCTGAAAGATTTTGATACATTTTTCATTAATTACAAGTTGGAAATAATTTAGCTGATGAAGTTTTAATGGCTTTAGAATATTTTCTACTAGCGTTAAATGAATTTTTTGACTTATGTGAAGGGTTAACTGACGCAATGAATTGTAAAATCAGCTCGTATAGTTATACTAATGTTACTTCTAGTAGAGATTATATTAGAGCTAAAAGTAGATATTACAATGAACCATCGTTTAGTGATGTGTTGATTAATATGAGTGAAGAAGAAACTGAAGAATATAATACAAATGAAGGTGCATGTTTTGGAAAGGTACAGTTAATGATACTAGTAATTTTATCATTATGTTAATAACTATTTTTAACGATGCCAAATAACAACATATTCTATATATTTAAGTTCTTATGTTAATTAATATTGAAATCAAAGATTATTCATCTTTTGACCTTGCTCTTGTATAATGGTATGATTTTCGTTACAAAAATAATTTAAGTCACTTTTATAAATATGATTGTCTCTTATTGCAGATTACAAACATATATAATGTCATGCCTATAAAATCAATCATAAAATTAGTACAATAATTCAACGCGCTGAATAACAAAATGAATATTTTATAAATATATATTTGTTTTAATAAAATCATATTAGTTATGGTCCGGTGCAAAAAGATTGATACATAAAGATCATCACCTGATTTTCTTATATTACATAAAACTTCACAAACTGAATATATGATTATATAAATTATAGATAAAATAAGGATGGTTCTAAACTTTAAAATAAAAAAAATTTAACCGCCTTTCTTTTCAAATGGATGACTTAAAATGAGACCAAAGCTACCTGACTAGTAATGAAAAAAAGATGGTCATTCGTGTTCATCAATACTTTTTTGATATCTGACAGAATAAGAAGAAGTATCAAAACTTATCACTATATAAGGAGGTTGCTATGGCCCTTGGAATTGAGGAGGTAACAGTTACACAGGTAATTTCTGAGTACAATAAAGATAAAAATGATGAACAGTTATCGCAAAAAATATATGGAAGACCAAAAAAAGAACTTAATGACAATATTGTTAAAGTTATATGTACTTCTGTTATGTCTTCTAACCGTTTCAGCTTATCACTTTCAACAAATAATTTGTGACAGAAGCTTGAAGAAAATGGCTATACACTTTTAAAATGGCAGTTACTTCGTATACTTTACAAGCTTGGATATTATTTCAGTCAGGGTGAACATCAAAATATATTGCATGAATTTTTTCAAAACATTGCATTTCGCAGGAGCAAAATAATGTTCCTTCTAGACTGGAAGTATTCTTAGATGAATCATATTGCTACTTATACCATATTACAAATCGTACTTGGATGTCAAGTCATAGAGTTGTGTATTCACCTGGGCGTGAATCTCTAATTGTTATTTTTAATGCGATAATCATAATGCGTAATGGTGATTCCAATAAACTTTTTGGTAAAATTGTTCCTAATTCTCATTTATTATGGGATCTCTCAATTAAACTACCTTCATCAAGAAGAAGAAAATGGGCTAATGCTGATGCCTGGGATAATATTCCTGATATTACTCAAAATTCCAATGATCAAGTTGATTACCATGGCAATTTTACAGCTGAAATATTTGAAGACCTGTTTGATAAACTTTGCGCCAACATTAAAGAACACTATGGATTAGTTGATATTCATATAGATAGTGCTAGGTATCACAAACACTGAGCTGAACAAGTGTCAATATCAAACTCAAAAAAGGATATGATGACCGAATGGTTATTATCAAATGGTATTAATATTCCAGAAAATTTTAACAAAGTGGAACTTTATGAATTAATAAAATTACACAAAAATAAGGTTCCTTTTATGTGCATTCAAATAGCTGCAAAATATGACCATAAATTGTTTTTTACTCCGCCTTACTATTGCGAACTTCAACCGATCGAGGGAGTTTGGTCAACTGTAAAAGGTGAAGTTGCTAGAACTGGCCCCCATCCTAATCTTTTAGCTATTAGAGATAAATTATTGCATGCTTTTA
>CAJVPQ010003742.1:0-10519 GCA_910591825.1 Funneliformis caledonium
ATATAAACATACCATTATCCAATTTGGTCTAATAAACAATGAGCCAAATTGGGATAACGGAGTTGCTGTGGTCTACATAAGAAGCAATGTCCCCAACCACCATTACTTTTGATGGGGACTGTATATTTGAAATTAAGTATATATATTTAATTTATATTAGTAATATTAAAATTATAAATTTAAAGTTTAATTTATTTTAATTTTTTAAAATATTAATTAAATATAATTATTTTTAAAATTTAATATAAAATTTGATAAAATATCTATTATTTAATACATTTAAAATAATAAATTCAATAATTTTAATAATAAATTATAATTAATTACAACAATTAATTGCTTTATTATTTTAAATATAATTTATATAATTATCTTCTTTTGTTATTTTATTAGAACTATTATATTTATTTACTTTAATTCAAATCATTTTTTTAATATTTAATAATAACTTTCTAATTCTAAAAATTTACAATAAATTAAATTTAAAATACATTTTTGCATATAGAAATAATCAAAAAAAAAAAATAATTATATATAAAACTATTGTCCGCATATGATTTTTCTAGCTCAATTGAAAATAAAATTCCTATGGAAAAGATATACTTTATTAAAATAATTAAATACTTTTTTTTACGATTACGTATTCATGTGACACAATCTATATTATCATCATTTCTCTTAAAATGCATTTGACCAATCCTGTTCTCATTCTAATTAAAAACTGTTTGAGACTATTTTAAAAAATGAAAATATTTACATAAACTGGGATTAAATAATTTTTAATTGTCTTTTCTACTATTTCATGTCAAATATTTGAATTTTAGGTTTGTTATTTAATTAACATCGTTTAATTAGGTAAAGCAAATCTTATGGATGCTATTAATCTTTTTATCCTGTGAAAAACGAATTATGTGAAAAATATCTATTGAAGAGTGTGCAAATAACCTAAAGTGAGCAAGGTTACCTACATATCATTTAATTCATGATGAATTCCTTGCATTAAATAATGTCGACTAGAATTAAATAATATTAAACTACCACAAATTATTAAAGTTTAATTATTAAGTTTCTAAATGCTTGATTGACCCATTTGGTCCGTCAACAGCAAGTAAACTAATTATAAAAGATTTAGATGATTGGTGACATGAATTTAAGTATAAAAATATACAGAATTTATAGCCCAATTTAAATAAGAAAAAAAAAATTTTGTACACTAAAATAAGTTTATAAAACGTGACGGGAAAAACTTTGTGAGAAAATGTCCTAAAAAAAATAAAAACAAATATATAAATAAATTGAAAGTTTATACATCTTAGTAACCAATATTGTTCTTTAAACCAAGCAATCCTTGCGCAGATTTACAAAAGCACTGGAACCAACTCCATTCCTTGCAAGTTCATTCAGAACAGCAGAGGATTGCCGGTAAACTTTTTCTAATGGTGGGATAGGAGGTTTTCCTTGTGACACTAGAAAAAAAATAAAATAAAATAAAAAAAAATTATATATGTATTGATCAATAAATTAAGTATATAATGAAATAATGAGAAAGTTAACAATACCTAAAATAGCACTATTCAGAGCATTTGCTACTGGTTCTCTACCCGAAGGATCAAGAAGATACGAAACAACACTTTTTCGTGGGTCATTATATGCCAGTAACGAAAATGTTTCCTATAAAAAAAATACCACTTAAGTTCGAAATTATCACTGTTATAATTACACTAATAAAATGGCTGACCTCTAGCGTTTTTTTTATTTCTTCACGCTTATCATCACGATAATCATCTTGTAATTCTTGACCAAACCGCATTGCGGCTTCAATCACACCTAATCCATTTAACCCTGATCCAACACCTCTCCGTCGCTTAGATATCTTTTTCTTTTTAATTGATGTTACCAAGCCATGAACTTCCTCAATTGACTCACGATCACTTTGCAAAGCAATGTAATCATCAACATCCATTGCTTCCATTGCATCCGTATATTCGTCTTCCCCTTCATCCTCATCAGCATCCCCCTCCTCTTCCTCATCGTCTTCATCATCATCAAGGTCTACATCTACACCTTCTTCGATTACTACTTCTTCATCAATCACTTCATCTTCAACTTCGCCCTCATTGTCATCTTCTTCATCCTCCATCATTAAATGATGTTTATCGAGCTTTGCAATTTCTTCATCATCGTCATCTGAAAATGTGATTTGGCTGCCAGCGCAAAGCCCCATCATTTCTATGAATTTACGACAACGAAGTCGGAAATATATATCATCATTTGATGGCAAGACCGAAGGATAAAATTCGTTGGTTAATTTGATGGCGCAGTCGATATCACCATTAAGGACGGCATCACGAATCCCTAAAATACAAATTTAGTCATTATTTATTGATGTAATACGTGTTGAATGAATTTCAATCCATATCTGCATACTCTGTCGGTTAATGATATCCTTATCTAAATCTAAAAATGGATTTTCACTTTCAACACCTTCCATTTCATTGCTGTCGTTTTGTGTGAGTTGTACAGCATCTGTAGAGAATGCCTTTGCAGTTTCGCTATATCCATGATGAACTAAATAGGATAAGATGAGTTGATGAACTGTTGCTGTAAGATTTGTCTCTGAAGAAGCCTGAGAAACGGGAGCAGAAGTCAATGGCGATGAAATTGGTGACATGGGTTTTGTATCGATAGCGTGCCATAATCGAGCCTTTTCTTCCTATGAAATATATATTCGATAAATATACTATTACATTAGCTGATACAATCTCTCAATTAAATTATCTAACCTTCATATAATGCTCAATTGCATATTTAAAATTTCTATGACCAAAGTTAACTTCTACAGACTCTCCTTGTGTCCGTAGCCCGATTGAAGGATATAAAACAACACCCTTTAAATCTCGAAATGCAACACCTTAAACAATAATAATAAGTTAGTAAAAATAATAAACTTTTTTAACCATATAAATATATATAAATTGTCACCTAGATGTTTTCCGTTCTTTGTATAGAATGCTGTGCCATCTCTGAAATTTAGACAGCACCCGACAGTGTCACCTGTAGTAAATGTAGGTCCATATTGTCTACCAGTGCCTGAACAACAAAAAGAATGTCCATCATCTCCATGATAACCCCACGAATCAGGCTCCCACCCTATTATTAACAACGTCGACATCAAATAAATAAATATGATTGATTCCACAAAACGAAAACCTTATTCAACAGAGATTTACCAGGTAAACGGTTTAAATGAACTTGTTTTGAACAAAATCCTATTCCAATAAAACTATGGACAAACAGCATTCAATAATAGAAACATAATATATATATTGCTTTTAGTATTAAATAATAATTTCTCACCCATCTTTTCCTTTACTTATAATGTCAACTTCAAAATAAAATAATCCACATTGCGGAGGCATAGGGTAATTAGCTCTTATTGCAGCTGCATCTGTGTCATACTTTCCAGAACCTAAAATTTACATAATAAAATAATTTGCGTTAATTTAAAGTTTAGATATTAAAAAGAAATGAAAGATTATATATATATATTTGTCGATATAAAGAAATCGTAGAATGTTTCTCTTTGTGAACAATTAATATGAAAGGAAATCAATGAAAAATGTAAAGAATATTACATTGATTCAAGATCTAAAGATTCGTTATCCATTACCTATATAATTTACTCTGAGTTTGTCAGGATCCACGTTTAGGTGTGCGCACTTGTCGTCAACATTCCATGCGGTTGGCAAAGCCAAGTTTTCTAGTGGATTCTTTTCAAGTATATTAGCGTTAGATCTTTCCATGTTGGAATTATAATATAATTCCGCAAAACTCGTGTCAGCCAAGTATTCCGGAAGTTTTGGCTTCAGAGTCTTCAACTTTGACTGTTTATTTGACGTGTTTACGGACAAGGCTGAAGACGAAGTATTGTAAGCAGATCGTGCAGAAGAACCAGAAGCGTGAGAAGTCGACGTATTAAGAAGATATGTAGTAATTGTTGGCCGGGAGTAAGGTGCGGAAGTCTGGCCAGACAACATGGCAGGAGGTGGATTAGACATTGGATTAGTCATTGGATAAGTTGGACCAGGCGAATTAGACATTAAAGCTAAGTGTGCTGCAGTCGCACTGTTTAAGGGATTTCTCCTAGAGGAGATAGAATTTGAAGAAGTATTTGTCATTAACTAAAAAAATGTTTAAACGACACTAAAGGGATCTTTTATTACAGACTTACTGTAATTAATTAATTGGATCATATGTAAGAACCCGTTGCGAAATTTGCTACATATTACATGGGCAAACCAGCATAATTCCAGAAATTTCAAGGGTTGGTTATTAATCATCTGATTTAATATGCAATGATGACCAAATTGGCTGAATAAAATCATTTGTGACAGGTTACGCCGATTATATGGAGCAGCTGGTCTTTTTAAGAATATTAAAAAATCAAAAAGCCGCGAAACTCTATTTTTAAATAATCGAATTTTTTTAAAAAACTTCTTTCGTTATTATTCAGAATTTATTAAAATAGCATTAATTTAATCTTACACGAATTTAATTTATTGTATTATTTATATTAAACCATTTATTAATATTAAAATGGCATTCAATACTTTCTCAAAATCAAAATCTTAATTTTAATGAACTTCCATTTTAGCAAACTGCTGAGGACTTTGTAATTCCACAATTTGAGCTGGATTTATTCATAGACATTGACAATAAAGAAAAAGAATCTGAATGGATTGCAGAATTTGAATCTCATTCAAAAGCGACAATGCCAAAAACACGAGGCTATCAAATCAGGGTTTTTTTTTTTTTTTTTTAGAGAAATACGTTATTGCAAATACTTATTGGTTAAAACTTCCATTTACCTATCCAATTAGAAGTAAACATCATAACCATATCACAGAGTCAATTGCTGACCGTGTCAGCTATGTTACACGATTTTGTGTAATAGGCCAATCATGCAAATGTCCGATATGTCAAAAGTATTAAGTCAATATAAGTTTATAGAAAAATAGAAATATATTTTATATAATATAGTTAGATTAGAGAATGATTTCAGAAACTGTTAATAAGTCTGAAACATAAAGTATAAACTAATTATAATTATATTTTATATTTACTTAGCATAGACAATTATAGAATTTTTGCAAAGAAAAAAGGAAGGAACTATCAAGAAAAATAAAAAATAAATTAATATTAATCTAAACGTATTTTAATTTAAAATCATATTTAATCTTTAATATAAATAATAAAATTGATTTTTTCTCTGATACCTTTTTTCTTTTATTGATAAAATCTATATAGTTTTTATTATATTACTTTGCAAATTTAAAAAGCCAATTATGTTATAACTAAAAATCATTATATTAGTTATAATTGTGATTAATAATATATAATTTTAATAATTTATAAAAGTTTTTTTTTTTTATATCAATATATATAATATTATAGTAACTTTTATTATATAATAAATAATTTAAAGTTATTTATAAACTAAAAATTGTAATTTTTAAAAAAATTTTAAATTAAAATTTTTATCATTAACCTTTGACAATCTTATTAATATTTATTTTAGTAATATTAATTATAATAAAATATTATAAATTTATCATAAAGAATAACTTTAATTATTACAATTTTTATAATTTATTAAGAAATTTTATGACTTTTATTAATAGTAATTAGTTTGTAAACATATGAATTTTAAGAAAATTTTTAATTATAATAAATTTTTTTAAAATTTAATTTTAAAAATTGAATTATTTAAAAAACTTCTTAATAAAATTAAATTTTCTTTTAATAAAATTGATAAAATATATATTAAATTATATTTTTATATAATAATTATATTATTATTATTAATATTTTATTTTTTATTAAAAAATTAATACTTTTTTTTATATTTACAGGTAAATTTGCCTGCTTTACAGTTTAAAAGATACTATACAATTATAATTTAAAAATCAATTTTATATTAAAATATAATTTTTATTAATATTTGAATTAAAATAACTAAAAATTTTTAATTCTATAAATATTTATAATTTATATAAATTATAACTATTTTAGATTTAAATTATAATTTTTAGATTATCTTACTATTTATATATTTATATTATTACTTATTATTAATTTATATTATTTTCTTACTAAAAAGTTATTATTTATATATCTATTTATAATTAATTTAAATTTTTATATATTTCTTATATTAATAAATTTTTATAAGATTTAAGTGTTTTTTATAAATTTTTTTAATAATCTTTTAGTTTAATTTAACTATATTTTAGTATTTAAGTATAATAATTTTATATTTAATTTATTATTTTTATAATAATAATACTTTACATTTTTTTTTATAATACAAAAAAATTAAAGATTAAAAATTATTAAAATTATTAATAATTAAAATTATATAATTATATTTTATAATTTAATTTATAAGGTTTTATTAAAAAAATTTAGATATTTATTGATAAATATGATTTTGCTATTAATAAAAATAAAAAAATTTCAGATAAATTATATTTATAAATCTTTCTTAAATATATTTTTATATATATTTTTTTAAATATACTTTTATATAAATTTTCTAAATTTTTAAAATATTTTTTATATGGGTTGATTACTAGGAAAATCAGGTTCTGAGAATTTTTTAACAAAATTGAGATTTTTATTGCATTTTAGTTTTTGATATTATTAGATTAAAATGTATTAAGCTCTTAATTTAAGTCAAAAATTTCTCAGAACTTGATTTTCTTAGAAACCCTCCCATATATATTTTATATTTATGAAAAATAAATTTTTAAATAAATTTTATAATTCTTATATTATATATAAATATTATCTCCTATTATAGATTTATAAACAATTTGCCTATATAATTACTATAAAATTTCTTCTAATTATTTATATAAAATATTAAAAATTAATTTGTATATATAAATTATAAGTTATTTTTAATTTTATAAATATTATATAAAATATAAAAGAATAATAAATAATATTTTTTAATATAAAATTTTTTTAAATTTTTAAATTAATTAATAAAATAAATATATTAAAATGTGATACTTTGCAATAGAAAGAGAGAATACTATCAAAAAAAATTTTTTTGAATTAATGTTAAATCTGGATTATTTTACTAAAAAAAAATAATATTTAGCTTATAAAATAAAAAAAAATTTTTTTGGTAGTTTTTTCTTTTTATTATAAAGTATTTATATGATAAATAGTAATCTAATTTATTTAATTATTTAAATTATCATATTTCTTTAAAAATAAGCAACATATTTTTTATTATATTGTTACTTATTTTCAGATATTTTGACAAATTTATTTAAATACTGATAATAATCCAAAATTCTATCAATTTATTGATAAATCTTATGATTGTTAATCACATTAATTATCAATATCTTATAAATCATGAAAAAGTTTTATTTAGCTAAATAAAAATACTATATTTTACAAAAAAAAATTGTTAAAAGTAAAATTATAAAAGTACATAAATTTTGTATTCTATCAAATAGAAAATATAAGTTATTACTTATGCATATAAATATATTAAGATGGTAGAGCACTTTGACATTAATTATAATATAGTAAAATATTGAACAGCTGTAAGTTCAAATTAGATAACTAAACAAAAAGAAAAAGTAAAAGGCTTAGCTATAGATAAAGCGTCTTTTATCTTAAAGTTAAAAAAGGTTTATAAAAAATTATAGAATAAAAAAGCAAGTCTCATAATTATCTATACAAAATATGAAGTAGAATATTAAAAATTTAAAAAGACCAAATATAGAATTTTTTTGTGATAAATCAAATTTTAAAATATCTTACTGTTGGTTAACTGTTTTTATAAAAAATTATAGATTAGCCTTATAAAGACAAAATTTAATAACACTTATATATAATTTTTTTAAAAGTTATTTAGAAAAATCAGTAAAAAAAAGTTTTATAAAATTGACTTTAATTTTATAATAATTTCAGATAAGTTGATTAGCATTTCTTAGTCATTGGATATTACAATAAATAAACTATTCAAAGATAATCTTCATAAAGAATTGCATATTTGAATAATTGATAATGTTATTAGAGAAATTATTAAAAGAAATCTTTATTATACAAGATTTAATAATATATATTTGTGATTTAAAAAGTCATAAGAAAAATTTTCTGATAAAATTATTATAGAATTCTTTAAAATTTATGAAAATATTAATTAATTTAGATTTTGATTTAGAGATCTTAATAAAGATAATATTGATAATGATAATAATATTAATAGTAATGATAATATTGATAATAATATTGAAAATAATATTAAAGATTATGTTTAACGTGATTTATATATTGAAACATTAAAAATAAAATTTTTTTAAAATTAAAAGTTTTATTTAAGTTATTTTATAAAATTTATTTATTTAATTTAATTAAATACTTATTTTTAAATATTAAATTAATTTAGGTTTGCTTATTTTTAGAGAATATAATAATTTTAATATTATACAAATATATATAAGAAAAGTTCTAATATAAAAATAAGGAGTTTAATAATATTTTATATAATATAAATTTTCAAAAATATAAATATATAATATATTATTATACTTACTTTTTTATTAAATAATTAAAGATAATATTACAACTGGTTGTAACTGGTAATAAATAAGCATCACAAAATTATAACTAGTTTTGATATTAACAAAAATTGAATTGCAATTAGTTACAATTAGTGACAAATAAACATCATATATTTGCAACTAGTTGCAGTACTATCTTTATAAATAATAATTAAAATCTTGAAAAAACTAGCAAAACAAATAAATTTTTGATAAAAAATAAGTTTTTATTTTATTTTATTTAAAAATTTTTAACTTTATATTTTATATAAAAGTAATATATATTGTTATATACTAAACTAAAATAAATTGATTTTATTGTTTAAAAGTCTTAAAATAAGTAAAATACTAATAATTTATAAAAAAAATATAAATAAAAAAAATTTTTTTTATATTTATATATTTTATTCATTTTATAAATCTAAGTACTACAAAAAGAAAACTATTTATTTTATTCAAAAAAATAATTTTAATTTTAAATTTACATATTATTATATATTTAAAAAATTTTAAAAAATATTTATATATTTATATAGTTTTCAACTTAAATTTAAAATCAATTTAATAATTTTAATACTTTTATTTTCTTTATATTTTTTATTATATAAGAGTAATGACATATATTACTTAATATCATTTTATTAGAGATACCAACCCTTCACCCTTAGGTAAGATTTCTAATCATGTACATGTTAATTAATTTTCTTTTATAGAATTTATATATTAGTATATTATATTAGTTGTAAAATATCAAAATAATTAAAAATGATAAGTAAAATAATAAAATAAAAAGTTTATTATGCAATAGTCTATTTTACATTTAAAAAAATATATATTTAAAGATTTCAAGTGTTCAAAATCCTAATCTAAAGAAAAAATATAATGCTAATCATCTCTTTATAGTGATCATATCTTATTGCGTATTATTGCGAAAAGAATAATTTTGCATTCTCTTACTACAAAAAAAGAATTTTGAATTACTATGAAGGAGAAATATTTCATTACAAAAAAAGAAATTTGGATTGTTATAAATTTTCATGACACACTTTAACTTTCACATTTTGATTATAAAATTTTTTTATAAATAAATACATTAATAATTTTATTTTCAGTGTAAAAATGAGCAATTAAACCTTCTTTGTTAGCCTTAAATTTAAAGAAACCAGTACAGTCAACTTTTGTTATAACGAACTCTATATTCTAGATCTCAACTTCGCTATAAGGCTATAGTGAAGATTTTAAGAGATTTGATTGGCCAATAAGAGTATTTTTATTATATTTGTTCAAAAAATTCATTATATTAAGAGTTCGTTATATCAAAAGTTTACTGTATATAATTCACCAATAAATAAATACCAAGAATTCACTAAAACTTATGTATATAGTATTATGATTAAAACAGAAAATGGTATTCTCAACCATGTTGAAGTTTGTATCATAGTAGCAAAAGAATAGAGTAAAATCAAAAATAAGAATAAGGTGAAAATCGAAGATATTATTAGAGATTATTTAGCTATACTATATAATCTATATAATATACTAATAATGAGACCAAGGTCTTCTGTGCTTAGAGAAACTTTGACCCCTCCTCTTTTTACTCTACCTACGATTCACTCAGTTGATTCTGTACCAAACATCTCTATCAATATATTAGCATAAAGAAGTGCAGCAAATGAGATATTAACAGCTGAAAAAAAGCTTTTCAAATTTGAACAGATCTACAATATTATGACAGATTCTCAATTTCAATATGATACACTAGCGGTCATAAGTATCTGACTGCTCAAGATTATCCAAAATTATTATATAACTACTCCTTAAATTTTTCAGAAATATAATGTAACACAATACATGATCACCTGTAAATTTATAAGTGTCAATGATACAAAAAA
>CAJVPQ010003743.1:0-10518 GCA_910591825.1 Funneliformis caledonium
GGGCTCGTAACCTTACGTAAGATTACGAAGCGTAGGGTTTACGTAATACTTCGCATTATTAAATTTACTGATGTAGAAATAAAAAAAATAAAAAATAGCATAATAGTAAACAAATAAAAGTAAACAGAAGATCTATGTGTAATGTAAACAAGTTACATGATTGGTTAATTTACAAGATCATATAATAAACAAAAGTATAAAGCAAAAATTGGAACAGACAGGTAGGAGGAAGAGATAATAAAATATTTTTTTTTGCATACTTTTATGAAACTCAAAGTAAATTTTACTCATAATAAAAGATTTTTAATTTTTTATTAATTATTATTATTAAATAAATATTTAAAAAAGAATAAAATTCTGCATAATAAAGTATAATTATAACTTTGAATTATTATATAAATTACTATTTAATATAACTTTAAAAATGTAATAAAATTTAGAAAAAATAATTGTTGTTCAAAAATTAATCATAATAAATAAAGTAATAATTTTTAAATATTTTAATAAAATACTTTTATTTAATATTTTTTTTTTATAAAGTGTAATATTTTGCAATATGATAAAATTGATCTACAATTGGTCAAATTCATAATGTTACACTAAATTTTTTTCAACTAATAAGAGTAATTTGCAATTTAAATAATTGATTTTGAACACTTATAGATAATCCTATTTTCTTACATATTAATATATAGTTTTCTTACTTTTTTAGGTTTTCAGATGATGAAATTAGCATTTAATATCATTACTTTTCAGATTGTTCCTTTTGCTTTAGTTCTGATATTCACATCTATTTAAGATTCTTTTTTGATGAATCTCAAAATAATTGCTTGCAATTTTTCTCAAATATCTCTAGTTCTAGTGATTAGATCAGAATAGTTTTAGTCTTGTTTAAAAAATCAGAACTCACGCATCTGTATATCAAATTTGATAGAAACAGGATTGGTAGATGTTAAGATATTCACATTTAAACTTCGTCATGACAAATTATTTTTTTGTTTTTTTACTAATTCTCAAAGCTATTTCATTTTTAACATATTAATATATAGTTTTCTCACTTCTTTTAGGTTCTCAAGTGGTGAAATTAGTATTTGGTATCATTACTTTTCAGATTATTCCTTTTGCTTCAGCTATAGTATTCATACCTGCTTAAGATTCTTCCGTGATGAATCTCAAAATAATTGCTTTCAGTTTTTCTTAAATATCTCTGGTTCTAGTAATTGAATTAGGATATGTATTGACACTAACTCTCACCTGTAACTATCATACTAGAAATCAGAGTAAAAAACTATATTCAAAATAATTCACAACCTTCCAATAAAAACAAATGAACAACAACAAAAAATAATTACAAATAACCAGCAAACTCTAGTTCAGTGTCCAACAAATAAACTTTATTAGAAACTCTTTTATCAAATAACAAGAAACAAAAAATAAATACAGAAAATATGGAAACTTCTGCTCTAAAAACTATCAACAAAGTTATTGAAAACACTATTCTCATTACTGACAATAATAACCAACCACTTCCTTTTATTACAGACGAAAATATAGCTAAAATTTTAGACATAAAAATAGACAATGTTGTTTTCTCAACTTCAAACTTAGCAATGATAATATAACAAATAACACAACAAACTTCCTCTCTTAATATAAATGGCTCTATACATGTATATCAACAAAAATAAAACAATATTGATGAATCAAAATATGCGAAAATTACTTCTACTTTTAAAGAAAAATATAAGTAAACTTGATCTGAATAAGTGGATGACACTGAAGCTTCTTTTTCAAGTAACACAAACATAAAAGATCAATATTTTAATATTATCACTACATCTATATAGTTTTACGCAACTGATAATACAGCTGATATAAAGAAAAGTTCATTGCAGAAAAATGTAATTTTATCAATACTCTTTTTATTCACTTTACTGATTTTCAAGGATTAAACTACTTTTCCAAAAATAGAAAATTTATCATTTATTTTGACACTCTGGAAAATTTAACATATGCTGTCATAAAAGTACAAGAAACATAGCATAATCTGATCTTCTTAATTGCAGATTCTAATGCTAAATAAATAAAGATCAACGCTAAAAAAGGTCTCACAATCAAAGTATCAGACATTTTTCTTTTTTTAAAATCTAACGTAATTAAAAACTTCTTTTCTAAATTTAGTACGATCATCTGCTTTTCTATGATTATTAGAGGACCCTAACAAATTGTCTTCATTATATATGAATATAGTAACGTAATCAAAACTTTTTATAATAATTATTAGTCTATTTCTTTTCTTGAATTTGCATTCAGAATTGAACTAACTGATTTAAACCCTATATAAACTACTCTCCGTCAACAATTTAAACTTAAGTTTACTGACCTACTCATTAATACAGATTAAAGATCCTTATATGACTTTTAAACTAACATTAAAGCTAAATCTTACTTCATTTCTCGTGATACATAATATCATTTAAAGCTATACGCATTTATTAATTTTGCATCCTCAGTAAAAATGGATATAGCCGTCACTCAACAACATAAATTTAAGGGTAACATACTATATTGGATAGTTCCAGCTGACAAATATTGTAGAAAATGCAAATCACCTGATCATGAAATCAAAGATTGCTTTAAAAGAAGCCCATCTAATCCTTATAAACCTTTATATAATTGCTTTAAACTTGAACAATATAGATCTCAATATTCTCGTATGTTTGCCAGTACTCAAGAAAATTTTATATACAGATGCTATTAAATTGAAATTACCTATTCATAACATACAATTACTAAACTTGACACCTAATCACCTTACATCATCTTCAGATCATACAAAAGTAATCTTCACTTTGATTAGAAAAGTTAAAGATCTTAAAAATAACTTCAAACTTCTCTCTGATATATTTAATAATATTAAAGAGGAAGTATTAAATCAACGAAGAAATCAAGGAGACATTAACTATTGTCTGACAAGACTTGAACTCTTTATAAAGATCTTAGATGATGATAATGATGAATTAATTTTATCTATTTAAACTATTACTAATGAACTGCTACATAAATAATCTGACCTTGTTTCTGACAACCCTTCTGTATCAAATATCATTCAGAAGAGCAGATCCTCTCAGATCACCTTAATACAGTAGTAGCAGAAAAAACTGGCAGTAAATGAAAATTCATTTACTCGATCAATATTTATTAAAATCGTTCGAAACTTAAAATATAAATAAACTAATACCACATTTATTATATATTAAAATTTTAATATTGAATTACATTGCTATTCCTTTCAATTACTAAATTTACCCTCCTTTCTATACTATTGACTAAATTAAAACAGAGGTTTTGATCGATATTGAATCATTCGCCCTTAATAATTTTCATAAAAATCCTTTGCGTAACTAGTTTTTTCATTAATTCGTTTATTGACCTTTTTTTCCACTCTTTTCTTGATAATTGCCCACAAATTTTCTATTAAATTCAGATTCAGAAAATATGATGGCCAATCGAGAACTGCAAAATATCAATTTTTGAGAAGAGACACTGTAAGCTTGACTTTGTGCTTCAGATCATTGTCCTATTGAAATGTCCAGAATTCTCCAAAAAGCTGATATGCTTGATCAAAAAGATTATTTGTTAAAATTTTATGGTATAACTCCCCATTCATGTTTTCAGTAAACATGTAAAACTCAACGATTCCTTGCAAACAAAAAGCCTTTCAAACATGAACTTTGAATGGGTGTTTAACAACTCCATAAGTTGATTTTTCTTCATTCTCTTTATAATGAACTAAGGTAGTGTTACAAAACATTTGAAAGGTCATTTCATCAGAAAAAACCATATTTTCCCAATTTTTATTTTTATGAACTTCTGCCCAAGAAACTTGATTCTCTTTTGCAATTAAAGTGAAAAATGGGGTTTTTTAAGAACACAAACTCAGTAACTAAGCTTCTAAAGGTTTTCATGAACTATGCGAGTGGCTATATTAAGATCTGGATAAGAATTATTAAAAGTGTCTGCAATTTTAAAACTTGTTGCACTAGCACGCAAACTAGCAAGCTGATTAAGATAACGCCACTTTTTTAGATTTAAAACCTTTGGGCGTTCTGAACGACATCGTTATTTTAAATTTTTGGTTTTTTAACTGAGATGACCACTGATACAGTGTCTTAGTGAGAACTTAGTAATTTTGTGTAGTTCGTTTACATTTCGTGTTTCATTATTTCACAATGACTTAACTACTTCACGTCATTCTTTAATAGAAATTTTTTGTGATATTATTACATCATATCTGTCATAAGGCACTCATGTATTCAGTTTTTTATATATGTTGATCAGTGTAATATAGTAAACAACTAAACAAAAAATTGGTTTGTGTTGTTCAATCAGATGTAATGCAAATAATTATTTTAATCATATGATCGCAACTGCTATTTTTTTCTGCTACTACTGTAAAATGCAAAAAATGTTTTACAGCTTTAGCTTTCAAATGCAAATAATTACTTCAGCACTAAATCAACATGCACACAATAAAGAAAATTCTTACAAACAGGATCATCCTCAGTCTTCTCTCCTAATGTAATAATAACTAGTTGTCATACGTCTAATTTTTATAGTTAAGTAGCAATAGTAATTCTTCTAGTAATTATTACTGGAGCCTAATGAGACAACTGGTTGGTCTGGTAAAATAGGATTTTAGGACTTTTTTATTCTTATTAGACGGCTTTTTTTATTTTTCTATATTTGTATCTCCTTAGAGGATTTTCATGTAAATTTTACTGATTATGATTATATTTAATAAATAAAAGCATTATCGCATTTTTTTAAAAAAAAGTAATTAGATTGGGATAGTTTTAGTCTTATTTGAAAGATCAGAACCTACCATATCTGCATATCAAATTTGATAGAAACAGGATTAATAGATGTTGAGATATTCACGTTGGATATTTACATTTAAATTTCATTATGGTAATTCACAACTTTGCATTTTTTAACCAAATTATTTAATTTTCTAAAAAAAGAATTGTCAAGAGTTACTGATGTAAAATAGTTTACTTATTCAAAAAGTGTGCTTTATTGATTTAATATTTAAAAAAAAATTTTAATACTAGTTTTCAAACAAATTTTTTATATTATAAAGTATTTAATTTTACTATAAAATCTTTGTATTAATGTTTAAGTTTAAAAAAGTAAAAGTTTTAAAGATTATATATTAAATAAAATAAAGTTAAAAAAAGAAAAAAAAAAATATAGTGATTAAAAAAAATGATTATTAGTGATATTAATTATATAACTGTAATTGATCAAATTACATTATGTAACAGTAATTCTCCTTGTAGTTTTTTTGCAAATATTATAATTAGTAAATAGTGGAAAGTATTACCTCCATAGTTTTTTTACAAATATTACAGTTAGTAAATAGTGCAAAGTACTACCTCTCATAATTTTTTGCAAATATTACAATTAGTAAATAATGCGAAGTACTACCTCTCGTAGCTTATTGCAAATATTACAATTAGTAAATAATACGAAGTACTACCCTTTATCAGTATTAGATTATAACCTTAAATGACCTATATGACTAGTCATAGATCATTTGGTCATTTTTAGTATATATAATTATATAACCTTAATTTTATAATCAACCAATTAAATAATAATATTAAATTATAAATCAGAAATTATAATTTTTTAAATAAAAATTATCAAATCAATATTTAACTGTATATTTATATAAAACTTTAAAATTAACTATATATAATATATGTAAAAAAAAACTTTATTTATTTATAACTAATCTTTATGCATCAGTAAATATTTTATCTGAATCTAAAAATGAAGGAGATTCTAAAGAACATTCAAATAAAGAATTTAAAATCCATTTAGCTGTTTCATCATTAGTAAGATGTATTTCATAACTTTCTAAATTAAAATCACTATTCCATTTTTCTGATAAAAAAATTTCATTATCATAATTTTCAAATTGATTTTCATGATTTCCTAATTCTATCTATTCTTTAATTATTTGATTCCACTTTTATTTATCATTTCTAATAGTCTCATTCTTATTATTATCATTATTAATTTTAATTTCACTATCAATTTCTTTATCACTAATTATATCATCATCACTTACTTATATATATATTTCTTTATTATCTGAATCATATTTTTTAGTTTCATCAATTTCATTATCAGAACAAATTGGTGTAGCTATATGAAGTTGTAATATTTCTTATTTACAATTTCTAGCTTTTTAATTTTATGAGTATATAAAATATCAATTCGAATTTGACTTATAGCTAAAACTTTTTTTTGCTATATTTTTTAAAAAGTTAGTATTAAAATAAATAATTAATATAAATTTAAAATTGATAAAAAATATATTATCTGTAATCGATTCTGTCTATTAGTATATAAATAATCCATATTTGACTATAATCGTTCTACTGAAGCAAAATTAACACAAATTCCATAAATATGAGTTGCAACACAAGCTAATTCAGGACCTACACCACTTGTTAATTTCTAAAAATCTACTAAATTATTTTTAAATTGATTAAAAGAATCCATATCATATAGATCTTCCTCTCTTTTATATTTAATTAATTCAGCTAAAATTGAAACTGGTTTAAAATTAAACCATGATTCATAATAATATTTAAACCATTATACAATATGAGTCCAAGTTAAATTTTGAGTTGTTAAACGAAATTTTTGTAATTTATAAGATAGGTGAATTGCAAAAGAAAGAATTAAAAGTGGTTGTTTCCATTCCTTTCAGCGAGATTCAATTTTTGCTACCATTTTTAAACCAAATTCAAAGTTATAATGATTATCTAGAATTTTAGTAGTATAAGCAAAGCAGTGTAAAACTTTATAAAGTCACACAGTATCCTTTTGTAATTTATTAAGAAATCCACAAAGTGAATATAATAAATTTTGCAATTCAAATAATATAGCCCAAAATTTTGAATCATTGATAATATCAGTAATATCACCAGGAGTTTTCTATTACTACTTTGATCAGTTGATTTTTTATTTGCTGGTATACTTAGAATATCATTATTTCTTATAATATTTGTTTAGCTATCATTAAATTTTGCTGAAAGGAACTATAAATAATAAAAATTAATTTAATATTTATATATTAAATTAAATAAATATATTTAATATAAAAAATATTAATAAAATATCTTAAGCGCAGATTGTGTTTTTAAAATAGAATAAAAATAAAAATAATATGAGTTCTATCTTGTGTCTTCAGGTGTAATTGATTTTTTATATATACGTATTTATTTATCTCTAAGATTTCTAGTAAAAAAAGGTGAATTATGAAAAAAATTGATAATTAGTATGGCTTTTTTAGATATTCTTTGATATAATTCAGATTCCTTAAATATTTTTCCAAAAATTAAATTCATTTGGTGAGCCATACATAGTAAAAAGATTTTAGATAGATATTTTCTTCTTAATTGACGTCTAATATTAAATATATAGTATATATATATTAGTTTATAAATTAATATATTATTTTATTTAATAAAGTAAGATATAAGTAAAGTAAATTTAAAATTTATTGATTTTTTTATTTATGAAAATAAAAATAAAAACTATTAAAAAATTAAAATTAAAATAAATGCTATTTAATAACTATTACTAATTTATATAAATAAATTTAATATAATAATTAAGTATCATATTGAGCAGCAGCATATTTTCCTACTGAATAAGAAATAAAAACTTTAATATTAATATACTTTTCATTAGCTTCAGACATTAAACTTTCAATATGTTTAATAACATTTTAATTTTAGATCTTTTTGCGCTTATATTATATGCATTCTATACTAATAATTATCCTAATGTAATTATTAATACCACTTCCTATAAATGCTCTTGCTTTACATTGGTTTAACTATCAAACATGACAGTTACACTATATTGATCATTTTTAGCAATTTTGATTATATTTTCTTGTAATGTTTGTGAATAATCATTTAATACCTTTCTACTTATAGCTTTTTGTTTTAGTAGTTCAATTCCAAGTAAGATAAATTGAAAAACAGCAATAGTATCCTCAATTTCAATAAATATAAAAAGCAACTTATTCGACATAATCATATGAAGTAATAATTAACAAAATCGTGGTTTATCATTTGATAACATTGGTCGATAAAAATAGTTGGTAATTGCTGATTGGTGAGAAAAAGAAGAAGTTGTTGAAGTTAAAAATTTTTGTTGTTTAGCTAAAGTAAGTGTTTCATTAAGATCATTATCATCATCTATAGTTTAAAATTATTATAAATAGATTATATATTAAATTATTACATATTTAAATTATAAAAAAAAATTCATACCATTTGTAATTCCTTCATTTATTCTTTTACATCTTTTTATATCTTCTGGAGTTGGTAAAGCCAAAATTTTTTGCACCTCTTCGTCAGTATTGTATTCACAAAAATTTTAGCATTTTATTAAATGATCATGATATAAATACACATAATTTGCAATATAACATTCAGACTTAAGTTAAGCTGCTTCTAAACTACTATATTTAGCTATATACTAATTACAAACTGCTAAAGCATTTGTAGCATTTTTGGCATTTTTTACTAAGATAAAAAAAGGTCTAAAGTTATGTAGCTGCTTGGTTGACATTTTTTTTATGAAGTTTAAATGATATACTAGATTAAGATTGATGGCATAACTTTAATAAAATTAAACTATAAATCATTGGTTAATTAATCAACACATTTTATTAAGCCATTTGGTTGGTTAATTATTTAAGATCATATGACTAATAACTAAATGATCTTTAACTAATGATTATATCGATCATATAACTAGAAGTTATATAGTTATAACCAGATGATCATATGACTATTGATCATATGGACATATAATTAAGGTTATTTAAAAATTTTCATATGACCTGATCATTATCCAACACTGTCTTCTGTAGCTTTTCACAAATATTACAATTAGTAAATAATGCAAAGTACTACCCTGTAGCTTTTTGCAAATATTACAATTAGTAAATAATGCAAAGTACTATCCCTGTAGTTTTTCACAAATATTACAATTAGTAAATAATGCAAAGTACTACCCCGTAACTTTTTGCAAACATTACAATTAGTAAATAATGTGAAGTAGAGTGTTTAGGATTATGCTGCGGCATAATATACGCATAATATTGAATTTAGTGTATAGCATTATGCTTTTGCATAATTTAGGAAATTCCGCATAAATCACATAATCGCATAATCTGCAGTAATAATCTCAATTTTTATTGGTTATTAAGATCTTTAATTACTGATCTTTTATCAGATGCTAATTATTTTTAATAAATTCGATCAATCATGACGAAAAGTGCAACTCAACGTGCAAAAGAACCCAAATATAAAGATAATATTTATGTAGATGGAGCTAAACTTTTTTGCCATTCATGTAAAAAAGTTCTTGACCATGAAAAAAAAAGTATACTTGACAATCATTTTAAATCTAAAAAACATAAAAAAAATGTGCGAAATAGCGATAACAATTTACAAAGGACTTTAACTGGAAATATTCAGCAGTTTATGTCTGATAAAGATCAAATTAATTGTGATTTAGTTAAAATTTTAGTGGAGGCAGACATTTCATTAGAAAAAGTAGATAAATTACTTCCATTTTTGTTTAAATATTCTTCAAAAGATATATAATTTTAATTAAGTGTTATTATAATAATAATAATATATATTTTTTTAATGATAATATATATATATTTTTTTTTAATAATAAATAAATTTTTAGGTGGTGCTATTGTAAAATCGAACCAACAAAGAGAAAAGTATTTATCTATGGTTTACAATTTGGAAAAACAACAACTAATCAATCAATTAAAAGGAAAACATATCAGTATTACAGTTGATGAATCAACTGATGTTCGTGAAAGGTCAGCTGTAAATATTTTATTTAGTTTTGAAAACTATACCAAATTGGTTGTAACTGATCACCTTACTATAGTGAATAATATTACAATTTCACAATTTGTTATTAAAACCCTTAATGATTATTCAATTCCTTTTGAAAACATTATTTTATTCATTTCAGATAATACTGCTTATATGTTAAAATCCTTTAGAAATCTTTTTACTATTATACCTC
The DNA here is from genome assembly GCA_910591825.1 of Funneliformis caledonium. Taxonomy (NCBI): domain Eukaryota; kingdom Fungi; phylum Glomeromycota; class Glomeromycetes; order Glomerales; family Glomeraceae; genus Funneliformis; species Funneliformis caledonium. The sequence goes on from CAJVPQ010003743.1 coordinate 10,153, forward strand.
AAATGAAACATAATTGTTGTTTAGCTTATATTTATAATTTAGTTAAGGAAACTTGGATTGAAAATCAAAATTTTTACATTGTTAATGATATAGTTTCAAATATTAAAACTTCTTTTACTTATTCTTCAGCGTGAAAAAGTAGATGGTTTAATTATCTTACTTTAAATTCTATTGAATCTCCTACTTTACCTTCTTTAATTCAAAATAATTCAAATTTATCTATTAAATCTACTTTACCCCCTCTTCCTGTTAAAATAAGGTGGAATTCATGGTTTAATTTTATTTTTTGGATTAAAAAATATCTTCCATATTTGGCATCTTTTTTTCTTGAAGAAAATAATATTTGTGATAGTAAAGCAGTACAGA
>CAJVPQ010003744.1:0-10516 GCA_910591825.1 Funneliformis caledonium
TTTACTTTTAAACAAATATGCAAACATTAATTTTGTGTTTATAAAAGATATACAATTAAGAGAGCTTTAATATTATTATTTATCATACATAAGAAGAACTTATGAATAGAAATGATTTTTATAAATTTTATTATATGATTTAATAAGTATATTTTTTATCTAATCATTATTTTAAATTATTTAATCATTAATATTTTATTTAAATATTATGCAGTTATCTATTATAAATTTATTTTCAAATCTAAATAATATTTTAATAATAGATAATTATTTAATATATAAATCTTTTCATATATATAAAATTCTTATAGTATATAAAATAAAATTAATATTTTTACCTGCTTATTTTTCTAACTTTAATTAATTATATTTTATTATTATTTAAATAACTTGAATAATGTATTTCATATGAATGATTTTATAGCAAAAAAGAGAAATAGATTAACTAATTTAATTTTTAAATTTTATAATTATTATATAATAATTAACTTAACCTTTTGGAAATTTCTTTTTTGATCATAATATATTAGTAGAAATGACTTTTATTAAATATGTTATAATAACTATATATAATTATGTAAAATTATAATTTGTAATTATAGTAATTAATTACTCATTTTTTAAAAATATGATAATTACATAATTATTTACAAAATGGTAATTAATTACAAGAAATTATATAATTTATAGTAAATTTTATGAGAAATATATATATTAAGTAGTAGAATACCTGACTTCACTTTAGTTTAGATATATAATTAAAATTTGATTAATTTTCATTTTAAATAATAATAATACACTTTAGTATATGAATTAATTATGTAACTATGATCTATTTTAAATCAAACAATCTGGATCAGTTTAAATTTTTAAATTTAAAAATTTTTACTTATAATTAGAAATATGTAAAGTAAATTAATATTAGTTTTTTTTAAATTCAAAAAAATTTTTTAATGTAAAAACTTTTATAATATGAATTACCTCTCTAATTCAAAAATTCTATTATTTAAAGGTTTAGATTAATCTATATAATAAGCTAATATTAAATTTTTTAATTTGAAAATTTTTACAATAGGACTTATTTATAATTTAAAGATTTTATGGTTTAGAAGTTTCTGAATCTACAAAAAGGTAAACATTTAATTAATATACTTTTTTAATTTTTTTTTAAAAAAAATATACTTACTTCTTTTATAGAAACTAACTTTTAATTTCAAGACTTGAAGAATTTTAGAATTTACAAAAAATTAAGTATTTATTAGTTAATTTATTTTTTTAAAAAAAATCTTATACTTTTCCTTCTTTATATAAGAATTTAACTGATTTTAAGACTTAAACAATTTTAAAATTTACAAATTTAAAAATCTTATATAATTTAAATTAGAGTTTATATAAGGTTTATATATAAATTTTGACCAGCATTACATATTACAGTAAGATTTTTAAAATTCATTATCCTATATATATTCTAATTTTTAAGCTAATTAATTGGATTTGATGATCTTAGATTTATTAGAATCATCTTGATAAGAGAAATCTAATAATAATAAAATCATATTTCTAGCATTAATATTAATCAAGTTATTGTAAAAACACATTTTATTATAATTATTTGTAAATTAAATAAGAATTATTAAAATCTTGCTATTATTGATGCTACTGTTGCTGTTGCTATTATTATTAATACTACTATTAATTCTACAATTTTTTCTTCTAAATTTTTAATTATAAAACTAAAGTTTTTAAATTCTTCAAAATGTTTAAGTTAATAACTCTATCAATATTATTTGTTATTAGTAAAATAAGATTTAGTTTACTTTTAATACAATTATTTATTGACATTAATTTATAATTTTAAATATCTTTATCAGATAAATGTTATATATCTATTTATATAAATAGATAACTATATAACTGTTTTGATTCTTTAATCAAATTTTTAGACAGGATATTCTAATTATTAAAGATATTAATTATTATTTAATATTATATAATAAAAAAATAAAAAATCTATTATGTTTTAAATAATAATACTTACTATAAATAATTTGAACTTCATATTAATTCTCTATATTAAGAAAATATAGGATATAAAGCTCTATGTATTTTTTCATAAATAGATCATTTTAAAAATAAAAAAAATAATAAATAAAATAAAATATATATATACTGTAAAAGTTTAACTAGAGATTCTTATTACTTTTCTATTTATTTATTTTTTCTTATTATTTTAGTATTTAAGATATTTGGCTTAAAAAACTTATAATTTATTTGAATTATTTAAAAAGATGAAAAAAAATGAAATATCATTTAAAAGATAATATTTAACGAAATTAAGTAGCTAACAAAAAAAAGTAAATTAAAAAATATAAAAAAAAATTAATTATTATGATAATTAAATTTAAAAAAAAGATTATCATTAAAAAAGATATAATAAAAGCTTAGGTTTCTATTTGAATAATTAGCAATTTTATTAAAAAAAAATTAATGATATACTATAAATTAAAAGGATTTAAAATATAGCATCAGAGAAATTACTGATTAAAAATTAAATTTCAAATAAATAATATTGATAATAAATGTTAACGAATTACATTGAGTTAGAAATTTGAATTTTTTTTGTAAATTAAATTTTAAATAAATAATATTGATAATAAATATTGATGTATTAATATTAAATAAGAAATTTGAATTTTTTTGTAAATTAAATTTTAAATAAATAATATTGATAATAAATACTAATAAATTAACATTAAGTAAAAATTAAAATTTTTTTTTATAAATTAAATTTCAAATAAATAATATTATAATATATGCTAATATATTAGAAATTTAATGCTCTTATGTATAATTATAATTCAAGTATATAAAAGAAGTTTTTATTTTTTATTTTATTTTATTTTTTTTTTTTAATAAAATTTATTTTTATTTTATAATATATTTTTATCAACTTTTGCTTCTGCTTCTTCATCAATCTTTATTCTTGTTTTTGCTTCTATTTCTATCTCTTCTATATACCGTATACTCCAATAATAAGCATCTTTTTTTTATTATAAGGGTGCTTATTTTTGAGAGATTTTTAAATACAATATTTAAAGATACAATAATTAATAATTGAAATGATTATCTGATTTATATAATAATCTTGTGAGATGAAATGATGATACATATACATATTATGTATACTGTGTATTTTGCGTATATATACTATACATTCTACATATATTATGTGCATGTATTGCACTATACTGCGCATTCTGCATATACTGCATGCAAACCCGTTTTAAACCCATTTTTTTGTAAAATGCTAAAAGTAAAACATAAGTGCAATTCCTATTCTATTAAACAAAAAAAAGTTGTTGTTAATTATGCAAAACAAGTGAAAAGAAATAAAGCAGTAAGTCATTTTGAACTTGATGCTAGTATAGTTGAAAAATGGATAAAAGCAAACTCAAATTGGACTGAAATAGACCAAGACATTAAAAAGGTTGGTTCAAGTTGAAAATCTTTTTATCTTGAGGTTGAAGAAAAATTGTATGAGTGGATAATTGAGCAAAGAAAACAAGAATTAGTAGTAACTTATGCAATTGTGAAAGTTAAAATGCTAGAGATTTTTAAAAAGGATAATGTAAAATTAGTAATAACACCGGCAATAGCAGTATCATCAATTATATTAATATCAACAGCAGCAGATAGTTTCAAAACATCTGATAATTAGATATCTTCATTTTTGAAAAGGTACAAATTGGCTTAGTAGAGACGTACAAGAGTTTCACAAAAACTTCCTACACAAACTGAAGAAGTATTGGAAAGGTTTTATTAATTTATTATTCATCTTAGGATTAAAAAATTCTTTGAGTTGCATAATATTCTCAACATGAATAAAACTCCTGTCTGATTTAATATGATCAGAAACTTCACTATTGAACAAAAAGGTAAGAAAACCATTTACAGTCAACTCTCTATAAATGCACCCTCTATAAATGCACACCCCATATAAATGCACCCTAAAGTCTGATCCTAAGCTTGGGACTTAATGCTAAATGCACCCCTCCCTTTTCGCACTGTGCAGCAATTTTTTAGTTCAAACTATATATACAATCATCTCTCTAAATGTATCTCACGTGACATTCACGTGACTTTATCGTAAACATTTCATCATCGTACATCTTCTGGTAAAGTATATTTCATTGTTACCAAAAAAAAAAGTTGGAAATTTGTTAAATTCGTTTCAAAATAAAATACTGAAAGAGTGAAAAATATACTTTCTTTTTTTAGCCTCCATTTTCTCCAATATTAGGCATTATTACTTAATCTAATTTATTATTATCTCCATAATCAAAAGTCAAACTCCAACCGCAAACTTAACTTTAATAATAACCGTCAACTTCAACAACAACTGTCAACTTCAACAGTAACAACTGCCAATTTTAACAGCAACAACCGCCAACCTCAACAGCAATAACCACCAACTCTGACAACAACTATTGCCAACTTCCAATTTCAACTTCCAGCTTCAACTTCCTTTTAATTTCAAACCCTAACTTTCAATTTCTTTCAATTCAAATAACTTCAACCTTCAACAACTCCAATTTTTATAACTTTCAATTCCAAACTCTACTTCCAGCTTTTTTAACTCCCAACTTCATATCACTTTAATTTTGTAACTCGATTTTATCTCTTTTTTGCCTAATATCATATTTTTGTAATGCTGTTTCTTTTTTTGTTAGTATCACAAAAATCACTATCAATCTTTATTTTAAAATTAACGCGATACGCGTTCTTTTAGTGATTTTGTACTCTTTTTCTAACATGGCATCTACAAAAAAAAAGTTACTCTTTCAAATTCTCAGAAATATGAGCTTTGTCTATATGCTGATAAACACAAGTTAACCTGAACTTAATATATCGATTGGATTGAAAAAAAGTGGAGTGTTAGAGTTGATAAGTCTACAATAATACGAATTTTAAAAAATACAAATAAACGACTTGTCACAGAAGTTATTTATCCAGAGCAAAAATGAAACAAGTCGGTTACTTTTCCTGAACTTAAACTCACTTTAAAAGAATTTGTTTTAAATTATCAGCATAGAGCAATATTAAGCGATGCAATATTGATTGAAAAAGCCAAACTATTGGCAAATGGATTGGAAATTCCTGAGGAGGCTTTAAAATTCTCTTCTGGTTGGCTTCATGGATTTAAAAAATGGAATGGTATCCATCAAGAAAAGCTTCAAGGGGAAGCAGCATCTGTTAATCAAGATATTATTGCTGAAGCATTACCATTATTGCGTAACAAATATGCTAGTTATCCACCTGAACGAATTTACAATATGGACGAAACTGGACTTTTTTATCAGTATGTATCTTTATTTATTTATTTATTTATTATATTAAAACTTAATTTTTTTAATAGGTTAGAACTGGATAAAACTTTGGCTACAAAACGTCTTTCTGGACGTAAAAAAAATAAAGAATGTTTTTCTATTGCCTTATATACCAATGCTGATGGCTCACATAAGCTTCCTCCTTTAATCATTAGAAAGTTTGCTAAGCCATGATGTTTTAAAAATATCAACATTTCTAATCTTAAAATGACATATCGAAGTAATCTGAAAGCATGGATGCTTACAACTTTATTTCAAGAGTGGTTTCAAGAATTTGATTATCAAGTTGCTCAAAAATATAATGGTCAATGTGTATTATTATTACTTGATAATTGTCTAAGTCATAAAATACAAAATTTAAATCTTTCACATATTGAAATTTATTTTTTACCACCTAATACAACTTCTAAAATTCAACCAATAGATGCTGAAATTATTATGTCTTTTAAAAGACATTATCGTCACTATCATATTTGGTAAATTTTATTTTTTTTAATTATTATTAAATAAATTTATTAAATATTTTATTAAAATATATATTTTTTAGTTGGATCTTAGAACAAGTTGAGGCAGGTCAAGATATACGAGATTTAAAAATGGATGTCTTACAAGCAATTCAATATATTATTCAAGATTGGAAGGAAATAACAACTAAAACAATTCAAAATTGTTGGTATCATACCGAAATTCTTTCTTTTGATTTTAATAATGAATTAGATGATGATGAGACTGATGATTTAATACTTAAAGAACTTCATGATATATTTAAAGTTCTTCACCTTTCTAATGCAATAAAAGTAGAAGAATTTCTTACCATTCCTGAAGAAGATATTGTTTTTGAAAATCTTGAAGATGATCAAATTATAGCAGATCTTATAAATGCTTTTAAAAAATCTGATAAAGAGAATATTAATGATATTGATAAAATGGATGATAGTACAGAAGTTACAATCATTAATAGTAATGTAGCATTAAAGAGTTTAAAAAATATTCATACATTTCTTCTTCAACAAGAAGATTCAGATGAATATATAAAATTAGTAAATACAATTGAAAAATTTGTTAAAAAGAAAAAATTAAATTCAATGCAGCAAACTACTATAAATCAGTATTTTAATTAATAATAATTATTAAAATACATATAATAAAAATAATATTTTTTGAATTTACTTATTTTTTATTTATTTATTTTTTTAATAAAAATTTTTAAAAACATATTTTCTATAAATGTATACCCTTTATAAATGCACGCTTATGCTTAGTCCTAAAGGGGATGCATTTATAGAGAGTTGACTATATATTTGTGTAATGAGTAATGAAAAAAACTGATTTACCATTGTATTAACATGCTCTATAGGTAAGAATAGGATATTTTTGTTAAATTTAGTAAAATAAATAGTAAATATTAAAAAACTTATTTTTTAATATTAATAGATGGAACAAAATATCCTCCAATTTACATATTTAAAGGAAAATAATTAGTAAAAGAAGAATGCATTCCTTCTGGTATATTTGTTTAATTTCAAGAAAACGGCTGGATAAATTCTGAATTGATGATGTGATATATTGATTATCTTAATAATGAGAAGAATAATAGATTTGAAGTGTCAAAGTTAATGGTATACAATTCCTTTAGAGACTACTTGGAAAAATCAGTTAAGGAAAAGTTTAAAGAAGATGGTTATAATTTGGCTGTCATTTCCAGTGGTTTAATCAATATGTGTCAACCTTTTGATATAGTGATTAATAAACTGTTTAAAGATAATCTTAAGAAAGTGTGGCATTTATGGATGGCCGGTAGTGATACTGATCAAACAGCTAAAGGTAATCTTCAATAGGCTAAGCTTGATGATGTATGTGGATAAGTGAAATGATCATGGAAGCAAATTTCTAATGAATTAATTATTGATTCTTCTAAAACTTGTCATATATTGAATTCATTAGATGATTTAAATGTTGGTAATAGCAATAATAATATTATTGATATTGTTGAGTAGCTAAGGCTTTTTTTATTCTTTTATTTGTAAATACAATAATATTGTGTATAAAAATTTAATAAAACTATTATAATATTTGTGGATGCTTATTTTTAAAGGATATATAAATATGGGAGTGTTTATTTTTGAGGGTACTTATTATCAGAAGTATACGGTAATTAACTTTACAATTTTATTCACCACATGTTAAATAGTTAAAAAGATTACCAATATTCTTATACAAAAATAAAGAGAAAAAAATTTAGTAAATATTTTAATATATTATATCAATTATTTTTAATTTGTAAAGTTACTTTAGAAGTATCACAAATTTTAAAAAAATTTTAAAAAAAATTTTGTATCACTTTAGTCCAAAATGTTAATATGAAATGTAATACTAAATTTTTTGATATATGCATATTTATTTTATTATTAAATCAATTTTTATGAAATAAGTAAAGATGTATATCATAATGAAATACATATGTGTTAAAGTTTTTACAGATATTTAATTAGTAGTAAAATTTATATTACAGATTTAATGCAATATTTTTATATATTAATATAAGATTTTAGTTATAATAAATATTAAATTTTTTAGCTATAACCTATTATATTTTATTAATTTAACTTGTTAATTATATTAAAAATTATATTTTTTTAATTAGTTTTAATTAATTGAATTTATATATATGTAAATTGAATCAATATTAATCACAAATCATATGAATATTAATTTTTTTAAAATTTTACTAAATTTTATACTTTATAAATTTGATCTTTACAAATATAAATATAATAGTATGAAATTTTGAAAATATATATTTATTAATATGAAGAACAAGTTTAATTAATAAATAAAAATAGATTATTATGATGGCTATTATCTATAAATCATATTAGTTTAAAATTTTAAATGATAATTTCATCAAAAATTACATAGCATATAGATAATTTTTTTATTATTTCATTTTATTTAATTCTACTAATACAAATATATCAGTAAGATTTATACTTTTTAATAGTATACTTTGTCAATTTACCAATAATTCCCTTTCATATAAATCTATAGAACTATAAGCCTTTTTAGTAAATCTTTTAATTAAAATGATATTAATAGATTTTAAGGTTACAGGAACAATACATTGTAAGCCTTGTTAAGAATATTCACAATTTTTTTAAGTATATTTTTTTACTGTTCTAATCAATGTATAAAATTTAAACCAAAAGTCATATACACAAGTTGTACTAAAAATAGAAAATTAATGCATGTATTATATAGTATTTTCATTTTTATAAATAATTTTTTTTTTCTTTCTCCCTTTTTGCAAAAATGCCCAAAAAAACAGAAAGAAAGAACACCAACCGCGGCCGTTCGGCGTCGCCTATATCTGATAAATTACCAAAGAAAAAGCAAAACACACAACAAACTGCAGACAACGACCTCTCTCTTACTTATGTTAAGGAACCTCTTGTCACCGTCCTTCCAGAAGAGACCAACACTATGGAAGTTGACCCAGTTGAAGAAAGTTCTTCCAACAACCCAAACAAAGGAAAAAGTCCTGAAACTACTGTCTCAACTGCAACAACCTCTGTTGTTATTACACCCAAACCAATGAATAGTGTAGACGAGTCCTTTGACGCGTCGGAGAATATTATTGACACTACAACCATAGGCTTCGAGGCTCCTTCAACCCAAGTATCTAAATTTTTTGCCTACATTCCAATTGATAAATTCCGAGGCCCGAACCCCCAAATGAAGATCTCGATGATCACCGACCTGTGTTACGACAAATACAACACATTTATTATTGCTACAAAAGGAAGGCATCCAACTGAGCAAAATCAGGCTATCATCAAAGTTGCCTTTTTAGACAAGAATGAACGTGATGCTTTTTGTTTACACAAATCTCCCGAAATGGACGACACCACATTCCAACCTCTTGATATTAAACGATCTGCGCCATATGTACCTACTCTGTCGATTACAGTCACAGAAATCCCCCTAGATGCTACTGAAACAAGACTTAGGAAATTATTTTCCAAATTTGGTAATATCGTTCGTTTTACGATGGAAACTAGGAATCTTTGGCAACGAGCCACCATCACCTACGATGAAAAGGCAAATTTTGAACAATTAAAAAAAGGAGATGGGATCTATCTCCTTAACGATATGATTCGATACTACCCCTGTAGCCTTTCCAGGACTGAAATTCAAAACCGCTCCGCTTTTTCTGCCAAGCTTACTAATCTTCCTCGTAACATCACACCACGTGACCTCCATGACATTGGCAACATGGTCTCAGCCTCTGCGTGGATTATCCCCAGAGCTCGTTCTAACTACAACTATTTACAACATGCTTTTTTTTATTTTACCAACAAAGAAGATGTCCAAGCTGCGTTAGATATAAAAAATCTTACCCTAAACAACAAGAAATTAGAATGGACTGATCCAAAAGCCAAATTATGTGCTATCTGCTCTTCTGCACACCACAACGCTACTACATGCCCAAGACGTCGTCAGTCCCCTAAGGATCGCAATATGCAGAATCTTTACCAGCGTTTCCAACCCGCCCAATTTAATAACTACACAGCACCAAAAAGAAGTCCCACACGAGGAGCAGTCCGAGATCATATTACTTTTGCTCAAGTGACCAAAAACACTCAACAAGTCACCAATCCTCAAGAAAAACCAACAAGGAGACCTCCCCCTCCTCCACCACCAATTAATAAAAATCGTCATAATAATAATGATAACACCTCTTCCCGTAACCCTCCAAATGAAAAACCGAAATTACATTGGGCAGACGAACCCTTTGATGAGTTTATGGAAACTGAAGTTTTTCCCACACCAAAACTAAACAACGGTACAGCAACAGGTGGTTCGATTCACGACCCGGATTTCAAGGATTTTGTCACATCTAGACTCACCTCAATTTCCAATGCTATTTCTGACCTTTGTGTCGAATTCAAATTTTCGCAACAACGTCTCGCTGTAGTAGAGAAAGCCCTTGATATTAAAGTCATCACTCCTGCCGAGGCGGATGAATTTAATGATAACTTACCTGACTCTGCTACTGAAGCTGACAAGAAATCCCCACATATCAACACTGATCTTTGCACCGCTCATTTGCAAAAACAATCAAATGAACA
>CAJVPQ010003745.1:0-10513 GCA_910591825.1 Funneliformis caledonium
TTAAAGCATTTTTTTCAACATTTAAAGATTTTCACAAATCTTGTAAGGGATGGTGGTGTAACCTCTCTCACTTAATACTTCGTGAAGTTACCTTATCAACTTTAACTTCTTCTTATTAATACCTTTCTTTACATTAGCGGAGATAGTTGCTATTCTTGCTGTAACTTATACTGCATTACCAAATTCTAATATTGAAATCTGTACTGATTCATAAGCTGCAATTGTATTATATCATAAGATTATCAATATATATGAGAAATCTCCTTCTCTAAATTCTGCATTCAAAATCCTATATTTTCATATTTGGATGATCTTAATACAATTTATTATAACTCACAAAATAACGTTAATATTCACAAAAGTCAAAACTCACGAAATAGATCAACTCAACAACAAAGTAGATACTTTAGCAAAGCAGACTACTAGTACTCCCTTGCGCATCAACAACAATCACCTAGGTCCTAAATATTTTATATGTTATAATAATATACAAATTGTCACCCTACCTCATTTATTCATTGAACATTTACAACAAGCCTCTTGGGCTAGAACCTTTTTAACTCTCTCACAATTTGCTAAATACAGTAACTACCATATTAGCAGACTCTTTTTTATGTTTTCAATAACTCAGAAAATGCTAGGATGACATCATTTGATGCATGCAAAAGGAAACAATTCAAACTTAAATTGATCTTATAATTACTCTCAACCTTAACGATTATGAATGTATGATATCCACAAACTTATAATTCCAATAACTGCTTCCATTATGATAATACAATTGTAGAATTTGATCATATTTGAACTTGTTCTAATAATATTACTCTTCTTATCAACATCATTCTTGAGCACAAACAATCATTTATATCTCAACTCAGTGAACTTAATAGATCTAACAATGACACATATTTTGTATATTGAACAATCTCCAATATGGGATTGCGGCTCAATAAATAACAATTTATGTTTCATAGACCTATTAAAAGAGATTATTCCTTTAGCACTCACTACATCAATTAATAATATCATAAATAACAAACAACTCACCCTTGATCTTATATCATCCTTATTTAATGACATATTCAGCTCAGTTCACAAGATATAGTTGGAAAGATGCAAATCACTACAAATATGAAAAATCTCTAAAAACATAAAAGATGGTTTTACTGTAGCTTGGGTATCTCCTAGTTTTCCTTGATCTGCACAAATACCTTTACATAATCCTGATTCCTTTACAGTGGTAATTGCTTATGGCACTCATTTTTGGTCTGGCAGTAACCATACCTTCTATACTAGACATTTAATATCTGTATTTTAGTTTAGATTAGTTTAATTTTCTTTTCTGATATATAGTTTAGTTCAGTAAAATGCAAGGTTGATATTGATAAAGTAGTTTAGTTCACTAGATTAGTTTATAGATATTTTTGTATTTTCTGTTTTATTTTATTTTTCTTGTAATTTTATAAATATTAATAAAGATCATGTGAGACTACCACACTTAATAAAAAAAAAAATCATTTTTACATATTATTTTTAGGTGTAATAATAGTTATAAGCAAAATTTAAATATTAATATTTTTAAATTATTGTAAATTTGCATACTTTCTAATTATTAAAGAAGATAATTTATAAGATCTATTATATTGATATATAAAATAATAAAAAGTTATTCTTATTTTTTTATACATTAATACAATTTTACTGCATTATAAGAATCAATAAAAATTAACATTATTAACAGTTTTGACTTTCTTAACTTATTTAACATTTTTATTTTATTGTCTGAAGTGTAACGTAAGACTACCATTCCAAGATCATACCAATTATGCAATGTTTATCACTATACAATTAATCAACTAATCATATTGTGTGATCTTGGGTAATGTGATTAGGTATACTTTTTGTGTATATCAGTTTGTTACAGTTATCATGTGTAAAAGTTACTGTATGATTGTATAACTTGTACTTATTTCTTTACATATTATGTTATTTATTTTTTAAGAATGCTAGCGATTAATATATTTTTTTTAATATGATATTTTTTTTTGTATGCATTTTTGTTATTTTTTTAATTGTTAATAATAAATAATAAGTTTATTTATATTGTGTAAGTTTTTTCGTTGTATATAATTTTTACATGTTATACTGTTTATTTTTTATTTAAAAATGTTAGCAATTAATATTTTTTTTTTAATATTATTGATATTTTTTTAATTCTTATATACATTTTGTTATTTTTTAATAATAAAATAATAAGTTTATTTGTATTGTGTAAGTTTTCTCATTATATATAATAAAAATAAATAAATAACTATAAATTTTTCCTTGATTGAATATTACGAACTATATTATCAATTTTTTTTATTATTAAAAATAATACCTACGTATAAATACCTAACTGCTTCCTAATACAAAGTGAAAATGAAAATCCTGTGCGAATAAAAATTCTAACTAACGTGAAGTATGTTATACATATGATAGAGAATAAACGTATAAAAAGAGTAGCTGAAACTGCAGAACAACGTGACTATACTTTAAGTAATATTGACGAATGTCTTAATCAATAATAAAATAAAATATGGATTCAAAATAATAATAAATGTCATCTTCCTGAATCAGATCGAGCCCTCTTAGAAACCTTTCATACTAAAATTAATACTCTACTGAATAACTTTTATCCTATTTGTAATGAATATTTTCTATTTATCAAACTTATACTGGAAGAATGTTATCATTGTTATTCTGATAAAAATATTAAAAAAGTTTTTTGCAGATAACAACATGAATCTGGATAAAGTTTCTAATAAATTACGAGACCTTATTAAAATAGAGAAAATGTTGATTGCGCAAGTTTTTTATTGTTTCAGTATATTATCTTCATGGTGGTCAATATGTGTACTGTAGAAATATTATAAATTTCTTACAAAACATGTTCAAATTTACGACATATCTTCCCAGAAATTTATATCACTTGATGTTCTCATTATTCAACGTAAGTCTGCAAATAGATTAACTTTTAGAAATTTTACTATTCATTACAGTAAGGTAACATACGCATTCTATTAGTTAAAATATAATAATGAATATTATGCTAATATTATCATTGATGAAGAAGTATTACTATTTCTACCTGAAAATAGGCTGGTTAATGATCAACTTTTGCAAATTGAAGACGTAAAAGATGTAGAAAAAAACTTTAATGATGACGATAATAGTTCTGAAGAAATGATAAAGAGTAACTTTGTTCTTACTTTTCTTTTATCTCCTAATGAAGAATATACGATTAATGACACTCTTGATAGAATGTAAGGGAATGAACCTCCTATTATATGGCTAAATATAGATAGAAACTCTGTTAATAAGTTTTAAACTCTTAGGTATATTGCATGTGTCTTTCTAACTCTGTATCTAATTGGAAATGCTGATCTTTAGTTTTGTCATATTATGGATTTAAACTCACTAAATATTTCATGCATTTGCTTAAATATAAAGACAAAAGATTTACACATCATTCTCATTAGCGTTACTTTGCATTAAATTTACAGATACAATAGAAGACATTTTAGGAGAAAAAAGTATATGTAAAGTAGGCTCTAAATGGTGAGCAGTATACAGTTAAAGAAGTGCAGAAAATGATGAAGAATGATAGTCATATAGTAGAAAAGATTATACATTTTGGCGAAGAATTATACAAAACTTGTCAGTTTTGATTTAAGCGATGATTTGAGCTATCTGATATGATTAAGTAGTTAGAAACTTAAGAGATAGTATTTTTTACTTTCATGCTGCTAATCTATATTGACTAGAATTATATCAGCTTATGTCATATAGTAAAACTTCGTTAATAGACCTAGAATCAACCAGATACAGACACTAAGACTTGATTGAAAACCCTCATATTACTGCATAGTTTTTTGAAAAACAGTTCAAGTTGTTTTGAAAGAGGTATTGATTCCTAAATAGAAACTCAAAGATTATTGATACAGGTTTGAGTGGCAGCATCATGGCAGCACTCATGTTTATGACATAGAAAAAAGAAAAGATGCACTAATTATCAAATGGAAAAAAATAAAAGAGAATGATAAATTGATGAATAGTGTAATGTAATATCTAGATTTGTTGACCACTACCATCAATTCTAACCTTAATACACCTATATCTGATTTTCATCCTTGTTAAAAATGTTCTAATGACCAGGATTACATCAAGTTAGTTAACAAGTTACAAAAATATACATGATATAATTCCTTCTATTGTCTTCGTATGAATCACTCATACTAATAATATTACAGATTTGGTTATTCAAAAAAACTCATAGAAAATACATACTTGTATAATATTAATGGATGACCCAAATTAATAACTGTGAAAATGACCTATACATTAATCTATATAACCATCTACAGCTTCAAGATTAGCATGCAAATGTTGACTTGAAGTCCATTCTTAATATGAATGATGCTCTACAATATATTTTCAAATACGTAAGTAAATCAGAATTACGATCTGCTACTTTCTTAGAAATCTTAACTAAAATCCTTGAGAGTAGCATCTTGATAGTTCAGCTCTGGGTGTGTTTCAAAGTCTATTGCTTCAAACTGTTATAAAGCGTAATATTTCTGCTCAGAAAATATGCTATCTCCTTCTCAGCATTTCCCTATATCACTCTAATTATCAGTTTATAATTTTAAATCTTAACAAAGAAACTCATCGATTGCTTTATGAATCAGAAAATGAAAATTTTATGATTAATGTTAAAATAGGACAAATTATATAATTACCTTTACAAAAATACTGGAATCATCTTCCTGAATTTGAAAATGTTTTATTCTACTAACTTTACCTAAGATATAACTATTGAAGAGATCAGTGAAAATAATGCAAACAAGATAATATTATGCATATTTAGTCACGATACTTATCTCATATTAATAGACCTTAATGGGAAGAATTTTGTCAAGTCAAAATTATTCTTCACATTTGCCATCAAGATCTAGATTGATTAACTGAAAATAAAATAATCTCATAGCCAGAGATCTTTGATCAAAATCATGAGACAATTGAAGATGAGCCTAACTTACTTGATCCTCCTGTAGATAACTTAGAAAATAAATTAAATGATGATGAAATCAATAATGATAATTATGAAGACCTAGAAGATAGAGAACAAATATGACTTGATTAGATGATTCTATCAGAAATAAGACTAAATACGATTTTGAAAGATTCTACAGAGTTGGATTTACATAATATTGATCGAAATTATGACTGGACTAATGATGTTAGCTGATATTATCTTGAACTTATTCTTGCTGATATACCTAATTTTATACAGCAATCACACACATTAGCCATTGTTGATAATGAGAACGCTACTAATTATGCTTTTAATTATCAAACATTAAATGATAACCAGATAAAAATATTCAAGTGAATTGAATTATATTATAATACCTTGATCACAGACCCTGCTTATGTTAAATCACTTAAATTGATCGTGATAAAAACTGCGAGTACAGGAAAATCATATTTAATTAATATGATTCAAGATTATCTACACAAAATTGCAAGAAATCACAATATAACTAATTCACCTATTCTCATGCTTGCTCTAACCAGAGTTGCAGCATTCAATATTCACAGCATGATGATCTATTCAATGCCATCAATTCTATATCTGTCAATAATCTCAATTTAAACAGAGAATATTTAAAAAAATTGCAAAAAAAATTAGAAGGTATAGAGTTTATCATTATAGATGAAAAAAGTATGGTGAGCCATCATATGCTCACTTTAATAAACATAATATTGCATTAAGCTTTTTCTGAGAAGCTAAATCAGGTCTTTAGTGGCTGATCAGTTATCCTAGTTGGTGATTTTGGTCAGCTCCCACTGGTGTATGATAATCCTATATATTCATAAGTTACTCAATGAAATTTATTATTAAATATTAATATGACAGCATATAGGCAGTTCTGAAAAGCATATAAGTTCAATATCATTCAACATCAATTAGAAGATTCTAATGATTAGTATAATTTTAGAGCTATATTATTGCAGTTACGTGATAATGAATCTACAGTAAATGACTGAAAAAACTTATCACATAATTTGCTGATACTCTAAATGTATTATTTACAAAATTCTCAGATGCCACATGCATCTTTCCTCAGAAGTCTGATGTTACTGAAGCAAATATTAGTAAGCTCAAATCATTAAACTGCCCTGTTGCTAGAATCAAAGCTATTTATATAGGTGGTGCTGAAGCATATAAGGCAGATTCAAACGTGACAAAAGGACTAAAAGTTAATTATTACTGGTAAGAGGTGTAAGGGTTATGTTTAGGGTTAATTTATAGATAGAAATTAGTTTAATTAATAGTTCAGTTGATACTGTTAAAGAAATTTTATTTGAAGAAAATCAATCACCTCTTTTGCTTTCTATCAGCGTCCTAATAGAATTTAATAACTATTCTAGACTGGCTATTATTATTGAGGCTTGTTCTGATTTTACTAATCAGGCATAGCTGGGAGAGAAAAAAAGGAACTTGTTCATATTTGCAAGTTTTCATTTACCCTGAGTGGACCATCACAGTTCACAAGAGCCAGGGATTAATATTGTAAAAGATCTTGATGGATCTTGAGGAAAAAGAAGATGTCGCTAGCCTTTTATTCATAGTAATTTCACGGGGTTGTACTTTATAAAATATCCTTTTTAGCTTATTTTCATTTGAAAGACTCTAATAAATCAAAACTTGCAAGAGACTATAAGAGAGAATGGTCAAAGAGACAAATTTAATCTCTATGATATCTGAAGTTAAGTCTAATTAATCCTATGATGAAAGTAATAATAAGACTTGACAAAAACATTATAAAGATAATTAACATTTGGAAGGCGGTCAATAAAAAAGGAGAAAATCTACAAATTTTGATTAATTTTAGTTATTAAGCTAGTTTTATTCACATGACCATGATCAGCAGAGTAAACCAATAAAAAAATTTTTGACTAAAAAGTGGATTTCCCCCTTTTCTACTGACCGCCTCCCATTTATGTAAGAATATAATGTTAATATATAAATTTTATTATTGTAATGTTAAAAAAATAAAATATAAGTTTCGTTGAATACAGAATGATCATCATTTAGAAATTAAGAAATTAGATTTAATAGTTTTCTCTTTACAAAAAAACTGTTCTAATCACAAAATTTAGTTGCATTTATATGTGAAAATTTTAAGGGAGATAAATCCTCTTTTTTTTAATCGATTATTTTTCATGTTTATCTATTGAACTATTTTAGAAAGATTATTATGACGTAATTATAGAACATTGATATTTAACTTTAATTAAGATAAGGTATATTATTTTTTTTATGATACATATATATTTTTGTACTCTAATCATTATAGCGTAATACTGAGAATATATTGTAAAAGTGTAAAATACTTCAGATGATTCAAAGGTTCTCATTATCTAGTTTTTACATTTATTTTTTATTTATTTTATTATTTTTATTATAGTTAAATTATATTTTATTACTTGTATTTATTTTAGAATTATAACTAAGATTGTTAAATGAAACCTAGAGATTTTGCAAATTGTTTAAATAGAAAAAGGTAAAATTTAGTGAAATTATATTAAAACTTTATTAAAAAATCTGTGAAATTCTAAAAAAGGTAAAACTATATCAAAGCTTATAAAAATGTGAAACTATATTAAAACTTTAATAAAAAATTAGCGAAACTATAGTTTAGATATGTTATCAAATTTAAATGAGTTTAGATAAGCAAGCTTAATTATAACTTATTTTATATTAAATAATATTAGATAATGATCTTCTTATAATTATATTTTTATATAAATAGGATAGAAAATTATTCTTATAAAAAAACAGAGATAATTGTGATATCTTAAAATTACAAGTTAAAGACTTAGAACTTAAGGTTAAGGATTACTAAAGATATAATCTCTATAATAAAGAAATCTCTTTTAAATTATATACTGTTGATATTAAAAATTTGCTCTAGAAAAATGTTTTACAAAAATCATTAGATTAATTTTATGTAGATTATATTAAGAAAGATTTTGATTACATTAAAAAATCAGACTGATTTATTTAATTTGTAGGATTTACAAAATTCACCTGATTCATCTGATTTATTTGATTGGCTTATTTTATTAAATTCTTTACATATTTATTATTTTCATTATAATTATTATTTTTATTATTATTATAATTTATCTTCTATTTTATATTTTTATTTTTTATCTTTTATTCTTATTTTATAGCTGAAATTTACTAAAATAGTTAGTTTATAGTATAGTAAGTAGTTAGCTATAATAAATTAATTTTGTATAAATAGAATAGCTTTTTGTTTAAGTTATAAATTAACTCTTTTGCGAGTTTTAAGTTATAAATAAAGAAATCAATTTAAATTCATACAATTTTATTTTTTTCTTTAATGTTATCTCATCTAGAATTTGTTGTAATATTCTACACTAACTTGCTATTGAGTTCATCATTATAAGTTTGATTAATATATCTTAAATTCTAAGATATAATAATTTATTATGTTAATTTAAGTATAATGAATATTTGTAGGACTTAGAGAAAATCCTAAAATCAGAAACTCTAATGTGTAAAATTAACTGCTATAGCTTTTTGACTTAAATGTTAAGATAACAAAAAATGAACTTAGTGATAACATATATAAAATCCTTTAATATGTCAAATTATTTATTATTCTTATAATTATTTAAAGTTATTTTACTTGTCTAAATTATTATAAATTTAAAGTTGATTATAATAAGACTTATTTCATAGTAACTTAGTAATTTTCTCACACATTACTCTTTATTATTAAATCATCATTAATTTAAAATTTAATAAATTGAATGTAAGGTTAATAATGTTTAAAAAGATATCTTATAATTAAGTTTAATTTGCAAAAAAAGATATAAATATTATTCTTTAATTATACAAAAAATAATATAAAAGATACTGGTAAAAAAGTTTAATTTATCTATATTATAGATTTATTTAAAAGAATATTCAGTTTATTTTATATATAATATTAGTAAAATTTTAAAAATAGTAATTTAATCAGCAGATTCTGCTTTTTTTAAAACTTTTATTAATAAATTCTTAAATTTTTAAAGTCTTAAAAACTATTTATTAGAAAATTGCAATTTATTTTCAGGAATTTCTAATTTATTTACTACTAATTTAGATTTTTTAACTAAAATTGCATCATTTAAAATTGCTTGATAATTTGATAATTTAATACAAATTCTTTAAAAGCAATTTTAAATTCAAGTAAAGTAACAAATTTATGATATTTTTATTCTAAATAAGTAATTTTAATAGAAAGTTCTTTTTTCTTTATTTGTAAAATTTAAGTTATTATATTTTTATTAATTATAATTTCTTATTTTTATTTAACTTAATTCATATAATGGTTACAATTTTTTTTATTATTATTTGTATAAAGACAAAATTCATATTTGAGTATCAATTAATATAATTTTTTTTAAAAAGAATATTGATAATATAAAACAGTAATATTATTATAATTATAATGTATTATTATATATAAAAATATTTTTATTTTATTAAAGAGTTAATATTAACTTTATTAAATAATTTACTTAATGGTTGATTTTTTACTAATTTTTTTATATAAATAAAATTTATATAATATATTAGTATAATAATATAAATTATATAATAAAGTTTAATATTGTAAAGATAAAAAATTGTAAAATAGTATATTATATAACTTTATCAATAAAAAAAATTACAATATTAAGAAATTAAAAAATAACTAATTGAATAGAGGTTATAATAGATAAACAAATATAATATAAATATAAATAAATTATAAAATACAGAAAAGCTAATTATTAAAGTCTTAAAAAAATTTATAATGAACTCTTAAAATTAAAAAAAAAAAGAAGATAACTTATAAATATGTATGAATATAATATAAAAGTTTAAATAAAAGAAATCATTAAAATAAAATTATGAAATATTGTTAACGTGCAATCTTTTCAGGTTGTAACTGTTAGACGCAGTGTTAGAGGGTTGATTCTTTTTAATTGAGCAGTAATTCTTTTAACGGTTTACAAGTTTTAACTCAGACAGTTTACCAAAAGTATTTATATGGTTACGTCAGGCAGTGATTCAAGTAGATAGCAAGTAAGTTATATTGGTAAAATAATATGTTTATTCATGAGTAAAATAACAAAAGAGAAAAGAAAAACTAACGCGAGAGGCCAATTGCCTCTAAAACTGTAATGTCATGTGATAGACCTGGTTACCTTTTAAAATACTATCTTCTGGATTGGTTATCTACGTCGATAGGCCTTCAGGATTGGTTACTTACGTCAGCTAACAAAAATATACGAAGAGTAGCATTACGCTATCTTTTACAAAAAAGAGATTTCTATACAGCTGTCTGTCTCTCTAGCTTACAAAGGGGTTTATATTTATATCTATTTTACTACATATA
This sequence comes from Funneliformis caledonium, assembly GCA_910591825.1. Lineage (NCBI taxonomy): Eukaryota > Fungi > Glomeromycota > Glomeromycetes > Glomerales > Glomeraceae > Funneliformis > Funneliformis caledonium. The sequence goes on from CAJVPQ010003745.1 coordinate 10,509, forward strand.
TTGAC
>CAJVPQ010003746.1:0-10511 GCA_910591825.1 Funneliformis caledonium
TTAATCGGCTTTAAATAAAATATTAATTGACCGTTTATTGTTAATGCAAAAAAATTATAAGTTTTATATTGAGTGAATAAGTGTGCGGATACTTTTGTCCACCCTCTGTAGTTGGAAATCAAGAAATAAGAGAACAATTATCTTGGCCCTTGCAAGTTGCAAATCGGAAGAAGAAGAAAAGGGTGTTCTTCAGAATTTTGTTTCATAATATTGCGTGTGGAATGTTATCGAATAATTTCATATATTATTGTTTGTAACCATGAATATCAAGGCGTCGTAATGATTGGTCAACATGAACGTGACGCACTAAACTGTTCATTTTTGCTTTATAGATCCACTACGAATCCTGTTAAACATACGCGCGAAATTGGTAAGTCATAAATAAAAAATACATACCTCTTCCCTCGAGCTTGTGTCTTTAACCTATTTGATTTTTAACTTAGATGATGAATTGTATTTTTCGGTAACAAGTATGCTTTGTAAGAAACCAGATTCTTTTATAAACCGTGAGGATTTGTTGGATTATATTAAGCGACCATTCATCAGTGCGATCGATATTTTCCAACTGAGTTATGATCGGTATTTTCAGTCAGAACTCCCTCAAGAGATTTTGAACAATTTCTTCGTAAGCTCATAAAATGCTTTCATGAGAATATGGAATCAATGTATTGTTGATTCACTTATCCACCCGTAACTAGTACTATAGAAGATTCGTATTATGCGTTCTGGGATGCGCTCATTATTAAACCATTTCTTATTGGATGCCCGAAGGCAGTCTACAACCGAAACACCTCTAAAAATATCGACCTGACACCTAGTATTTAATATCAGGCGCCTGTCCCGTAAGAGGAGAGGAGAAAGACCCAGATAATTCGAAAGATCCAGCAAAGAAGCTAACCTTAAAAATGGAATGGACGTATGGTGATTTGTCCTTATATCTTCGGATACTACACAATTGCCACTAAAGTAACATTCTGCTATTTGTATTCTGAAATTAATAAAACTGAGCGTAAAGATTTGATTACCTGCTCGCTAGATAAGATAGAAGGGGTATACAAGCTTTCAACATATGCAGAAACATTGGCTGATTATTACCTTTATTCAGGCAAAGTATACCAGAATTATTTCAAGAAGAATTCGATGTTATTTACCGATCTAGATCGAGAAAGTGATTCAATTAAAATATAATAATGTCATAAAATATCACTCCACTCCAGATCTTGTTTTAAATATCGTTGAACTTTATCATAAAATGGTAGAGCACGCAGTTCCATATATTGATTACGTATTGCAACACAACGTGACTGAAGGAACTATTCCGTATATTATTTTTACACTAAGGGGCGTACTATATAAACTACGAACGATTAATCCATTAATTAAAGCTATATACTACATTTTGAATGCAATTAAGGTATCTATCTTCATCTACTTTCCTTTTATCCTAGAGATTTTATTAACGAAAATTAAAGATTTCACAAAATGAATATCATGCACCGTGACCTCTGCTGAAAAAAAGTAATGAAATATATCGATAGTGAGAAGTGATTTATAATTGATTTTGATGACATGTGTAAATTTTCTTCAAGTGTTCCAAATATGCAATTGGCTAAAGAGAGTCATGCACCTGAGATTTCCCAAAGTCATCATGATGATAGTATCGATGTTTGGTCTGTTGGGTACTTAATTCAGTGAGACTTGGAAAATCTGATAAATTAAAAGATTACGTAGTAACTCAATTAATGGCGAATGACGAATATGATAGACTAACATATGGAGATGCTTTGAGAAAATTATAAAGACATTCTTAGTGAAGATTTTTTAGAACTGACTAAAAAATCTTTTGATGATTTGATTTTAGCTTCGTTTGATCAATGATAAGATTATATGGCATAATTATAACAAAATATTGCAGTATTTTTATATGTATTATCTTAATATAAAAAGTAAGCATTCACATCAGAATAATTTCGTCTCGGTAACATGATTTTCTTTTTGCTCATACTTATACTATATGTATATATACTTTTATTACATTGTATGGTCATCAATGCAGTGATGGCAAATGACCAGATCATTTAACGATTTTGAAATGACCTCTGAATGACTTTGAATGATCTGGTCATTTGAGGTCATTTATCATTTGGTCATTTAAATGTAATACAGGCCAGATTTTGAATTACAAATTTATATCACGCGAAATATTTATGAAAACTTTCAAAACAATTATTTTGGCCAGAATTATTGAGATCACATGATATAATTTCTAAATGATCTGATCATTTGAACATAATCTTTCTTCTATTTCTTTACTTATTTTATTATTTATCAATGAAGTATCACCAGTTAGATCATGATATAGCATTCTAAGTACTGGTTTTAAAAGATTGCAAACTAAAGAATACTAAAAAAAAGTTTGTTGAGTTTTTAATTAACAAAAAATTTTTATTGTAAATTATACATGTTAACTATACCTTTTGAAATACATTTTTTCTCATTTGTCTTATACAATATACTGATATTATATCATTGATGCAAATGATCATCTATGCTTTAAGAGTTTCATAATCTTCATTAATTTTATCAGTATCAGGTTCTTTCTATATAAAATTTAGTGTTTTAAGATAATTACCATAAGGATATCTAAAAAAAATAAATGTTTTAATAAAATAATTTTTTGTAATATAAAAGCAATTCTTAAATTATAATTTTCAAAAAGAAAAACTTTACCTATATAATTCTATAGATACAGTTAATTGAATATTATGAATAAAATCATATTTTTTTATAGGATCATTTGGTACATATAAATTAAGATCAATAAAATCAAATAATTCTCTATTTGTGAGATCAGAATCTAAACTATAATATCTTGAATCAATCTCCCTTTTATTATATTTAGAAATAAGCTGAATATTACAGTTAGTAAATAATTCACGTGCTAGATTTTCACTTTCATGAAAGGCTTTCATATTGTTATTAGTATTTTTAAGATGATAAAAATATTTCTTCATCATGAATATAAGTTCAAAAACATTTGATACAATTTCTTGTTAAGAATCTTTAGATGCCCAAGATTTAGCTAAAGAAATCTCTATAGAATTAGCTAATTGAAAAAGTTCTAGACGTGTAAGTTGTAATTTTTTTTCTTCATTCTTTGATAGTATTTATTATAAACATCACTTTACTAATATACTGGAAGAGAGCTAAATAATAATAAAAGATGGCATCTTCTTGAATGTAATTTTTCTAAGTATAGGTCTATATACTATATAGCCTTAGTTAAATATTTAATAAATCGATTTCCACACATATTGTGATCATTTTCAAGCTAACCAACACACATACTCTGAAAAAGTTGAATAATATAATTATATAATAATATATTATGTATATCTTTACGTTTTTATGCTGGGAGTTAATATCTAAAATTTATTAACCTTATTAAGGTATTAGGATATGTATTTATGATAAAGGTATAACAAAATCACACAGAAGAAAGATATATTTAAGATATATAAATCCTAATGTATTCATTAATAAAAGTTTACCTTCTAATTCTTCTTGCACTAGTATCTAAGGTCCAGTTTCTGTTTTTTAACTTTTACATACATATTTTAGTGAAAGTAGTTACTAGAAAAAATTGAATTAAATACGATTAAAAATAAACTGCTTTTTTTTACTTTTTTTACCAAAGGTCTAGTTAATTTTAACACTCTCATTTACTTGAACAATTATAAATATCTTTTTTATATAATGTTATGTCATATAAAATAAAACGCTAAGTGTATATTTTGAAAAACATAACATGCATCTTTGCATTTTTTGCATTTTTGTTAACAAAAAAATTAAAGTTTAAGTAATATGAAGATTAATAAATATATATGTAATATTCATATGATATTATAAACACTTTTTATTAAACAGAATTTTTGATCACGTAAGTATTTTTTTTAATTTTTTGAGAAATTCAGAAAGAGGAAAAATGTAAAACAGATAATTAAATTAGTTTAGCCAAAGTAATATAAATAGTATTATAAATAAATTTATTAATAAGATTCTTATCTTTTTTAAAAAATTTGAAATTTTTTAACTATAGTATGCTAAATAAATAAATATTATAAAATTTAGTTTTAAAACATATAAATTAAAGAAAATAATATACTAAAATTTTATTTTTTTGTCATATTTTTACTAGACTTTTTTTAATTTAATATATTCATTTGATACTATATTAAGACTTTCAAATAATTTTTATTCTTTTATAAATTTATTTATAAAAACCTTTAAACAAATAACTGTCAAATATTTTTTTGAGAATATTGTAGAATCTTATTTAATATTCTATTACCTTTTTCATTAAGTTGAGATATTATATACTAATTAATCATACAAAATAAATAATTTAATTATATATTGATCAATAATGTGATTATAAAAAATATAATATAATTATATTATCATAATACATATTTTAATATATCACTAATATCAAAACATTTTTCTGTTTAAGTTATATGTACTTTTTAATTAATATTTTATAGTATTTATCTATTATTAGTCCAGAGTAAAGCGAAGGACTATATATGTCTATGCAAAATGATACAAAAATATTCTGATATCTACCCGCTCACAGATCGAGTCGATGCTGATTGGTTCATCACGTTACTCACAGAATTCTGTGTTCTTCCGAAAGAAGCAATTGTCCGTACACTTTTTAACACTTTTGTTTTTATTGATCTAGATTTTACGATTTTGTTATTATGTCGAAAAATAAAAAAAAAACTTTTTTTGTTCTTTATTTTATTATTTTTTTTTTCTTTAGTTTTTTCTTTAGTTTTTCTTTAGCTAAAATGAATAAAAATTGAATTGTGTATAATGAAACATAAAAAAAATTTTTTGTGTGACTAAAATAAACCTTTATTATATCATTTGCAAGGTATCATAATAAGCAGGCGTGCCTCTTCTTCCTTTTTTTCTTGTAACCTTTTACAGTTCTTGATATGCTAAAGCCTGTTGAGTGTGAACTGTTTAAAGCATATATTTTTAAGTGATCGAACTTGTAACACTGCAACAAACGAAAGACCTGTGACAAATTCTTTGTTTTTAAGGTCTATTTTCACTTTTGTTATTGTTAGTCTCTAACTCTTATGTACTGTAATGACCCACACGAGGCATATAGGTATCTGAAGCTGAGAACACGTTGTACCATTTTTATCATCCCAGGTATATTTTACTGGTATGATCAGTACGATTTTTTCCCCTTCTAAAGTTGTAATGATAGCTTCTTCGTATATATCAAATCTTATGAAAACTGCTACAGAAAGTGAAGGTAGCCCTGTCCCCTAAACAGAATATCTTCAATTGTTCCCATTGCTCTATTTACTAATCCAGTTTTGGTCCATAAATTTGCCGTTAACATAACACGTGATCCTTTTGCCAGTAATAGTTCGACTTCGAATCCCTTTGTTACGTCTGAGTTGATTCTTTTAGCCTTGTGTCTACCAGTATATACTGCATATATCTTAGCTACTAGCTGATTTAACGATCAGAGCATCTCTATATTAATTCTGTCTACATCAGCTCATGTGGTAAGAATCGAAATGGAGTCTGAAAATTGATCCTGTTTTGAACGACTGAGTTTTTCTTTGAACTGGATGTCAAGTCTCTGCCAATCATTGAAGCTGTTATTTCCTTTACGTAACCCTAAAAGTATGTCTCAAAAGCTCTATTGCTCTTCAATTTCACTTGATTGACATTATATGATATCAAGTTTATATACCTATCTGAATTGTTTGTATATTATTATCCCATCATTAGATCTTGTGTCATGCGATATATTGCTAGCATACATTGAAAGGTCAAAAACCAGTGGGAGCTGCCCAAAATCTCTGAATAGTATGATAGATCGTCCACCAAACGCTTCGTTCTTGTTTTCAGAAAATGCTTCTCTTAACCGCACGTTTATTAAAGTAAGCATTTGACATCTGATCATGCTTTTCTTGTCAATAATAAGGTAAATTACGTTTTGTAATCATTTTTGTAGTTGTTTCAGCCAGCTGCTATCTAACTCAAAGTTTTTATTGTTGTTAAGTATGGGTATAGATAACATTGAGTGAATTGTTGCTCTGTTTATGTTAAATGCTGTGACTCCTGTGGGTGCGATCACTTGTACTGGCATTTTTACTTCATTCTCTGTCATGATGTTAAGTCACTTTTTTATTATTCTAATAAGATAAGATTTTCCCATTCCTGCAGTGCCCATAATTATCATTCTTAATGCTTCTACCTGATTGTCTATGAGTATGCTATTATAATGTGATTTAATTCGATTAAATATTATTCTTTGATTTTCATTTAGGGTATTAAAATCAGCTAAATCATCCTCATTTCCTCTGCCTCCGCTTATTCCATTTATTGATGCTAGTCGCATGAATTCGCTGACCATTGAAATGTCATTATGAGAATAATTCTGTTGAGTATCATTAATCCAGTCATGATTTCAGTTCATATCACGTGTTCTGAGGTCAGATTGGCTATTGATTTTTACGTTTGAGCCCATCTCTACAAGATGCATCCAGTCATATCTATACTCTTCATAATCGTCTTTTTCTGCCATCTCATCCTGACTGCCATCATCACTGAATTCTACTTCTTTGTCTATATGATTGCCAAGCAGATCATTTGGTTTATAATCTATTATATCGCTGTATTACCAATAAACTGTGAACCATAAGATGGTACTATTTCCGTTTAGTTCTTGTATACTCTGATGCTGAACATGAAGTAATACCTTTATCCTGTAGAAATCCTTTCACTGGTCTTCATCACGAATTGGTGATGGTCATAGCCATATTCTAATAATATTTTCTTTCTTGCATTTCTTCTAATTCCCGTTAACGAATTTGTGTGTTAGGTATGACCTAAAGAGCAAAAATCCTTTGAGCACTTCTGGCTGATTCCAATATTTTTTTAGGCTAGACTGTGTTATACGTCTTGTTTTGTTACTAAAATCATCACCATTTTCATTACTACCAGTTCCTTGAATCCACCTAGGTGTTTTCTTGTTAACATTTAGTAAGACAAATGATCAACTAAAGTGATAAAGTGGAATACTAAGTAGGAGATAACATGTTTTCTGAGCTGATATGTCTCTTTCTGTGATGCTATTAAGAAGAAGTTTTTGTATTGATGAAATTGAAGGATTATCAGGATTGCTGTTGTTGAGAATTTGATTGAAAATCTCTGAAAATGCCATTGACCTTAGTTCTGCTTTACTAGCATATTTAGAGATGTACTGTAAAGCCGCATGAATGCTAAGTATTGGTTTAAGATTCATGTTTGCACGCCATCCCTGCAGTTGTAAGCGATTGTGAGGATTGATGTAGAGATCGTTTCTCTTTGTCATCAGCTTTGGCATTCTATGATGATCATCGCATATGACTGTATGATCGATAATGTTATACCAGTTCTTTTAGATTGCGAATAAATCACTTACAATATTACAGTTTAGCAGAAGGTTTTCTTTATACGGAAGAGTAAAGATAAAGATACGAGATAAGAAATTAAAGAAAATTACAATAAACTGGGTAAAATATGTACAAATAATTATTTAACAAATAAAAGACTAGTACTGCCTCTGTCAGCACGTCTGTACTAAACAGTTTTGTTTATTAAAGAATTATTTAAGACAAGACAATTCTTATCCTTTTTACATCGATGGATTACTCCTATTTATATAAAAACATTCACTAATAATGATAAAATACATAAAATGTAGAAAATAGATAAAATAAATAAAATAAATATAATAGATAAATGACATAAACGAAATAAATAAAATAAATAAGAAAAATGAAATAAATGCAATAAATGTCATTAATATCGTATGACGTAATAAGACCTATTTGTATAATAAAATTAGACTACCAAATTTAGGAAGGAAATAAGACATGTAAATCATTTAATTATCTAATGTAGTTATAGTACTGCAAATCATTTTAATATAACATAAAGTTGATTATCTTTTTTAGCCTTGCAGATCATTTTTGCATATCAATTTTAGGTGTAACAATAATATATTTTGGATATCTGAACCTACATGCCTGCTGACCTTTGTTAATATGAATGCAATATGAAGGACTATACCATGTGTGACGTTACAATTTGTTGATAAATTCTATGTAATTTTGTGAATTATCATCAATTTTGTCTCAATTTTTTTGACATGGATAACAATTTGGTATAGCTGCATTGATATCTGGATTAACTGTGGTAACTAATAAGTCTATATACTGTATTACATTATTTATCAAAACTTCATTTTCTTTCATTTGAGTCCAGTTGATCATAGGTGCGTTCCGTATCTTTCCTATTCCATGAACATGTACGCTCCACTATGTTATCATTCATATCAGAACCACTAGTCTTCTAGGTTCTATTGTAATACTAATACATCATTAAGGAATTCTTAAATCTTCTATTGAAGAACCAGACTGCTATATGTGGGTTATCAACAATGTTCTGTTGTCATTATTTGGTCGATTCTGCTTTATTTTCAATGTTTTCACCATTTGTCATTAAGTTGCGTAATTCAGGCTAATGCAAATCTGCTGCACTGAAGATAAAAAATATTAAACCTTGATGTCCAATTTGCTTTATAAAGTCTGATAATTCATTCTTTCGTGCTATCTAGAACTGCTGAGATTCTGTAATCCTTCCCTGTATCTCATAATCTTATCAGCTAATTGTTTATCACCACTATTTATCATTTTCTGAATGTCTGTAATATTGAGTTATTCGTCCCTTAAATTTTGTTTAACATATACTCTCCCTTATTATAATGCTCTCCATCTCATTATGGAGTTTAATGCAAAGTATCTCTAATGTGTATACTGGGTAAACCTTCCATCTTTGTACTAAATTAAATGTTTAAAATACTCGGCAGGCTTAATATCCTTAGGATGTTCTGAACGAAGATCTTCACGTCTATATAGATAAAGCATTAAAAATGCTCTCGCTATATAGCTGGGTGTTTGAAATTCATTTATAGGTGTACCGTCAATTTCTGGTCACAGCAATGTTGGATTGTTGCTTTGGATATGATTGAGTGTATCATTAATAGCAATACATTTCTGATGTGTTAAAGAGAATGCAAGTATAAAAGTGCGTGATATTGATTCGTCTCTGATTTTGTCATTATTAGAGTGATTTTCATCAGTTATTTGATTGTTCTGAATCTGTAGGAGCTGGTCAATGATAGATCCATTTTCTGGTAAGCGTTGGAGAATTTCATTGTCAATAATTATATCTTTGTAATAATAGTTATTTGTTTTTAGCCATAATAATGCATTACTAACTCTATTTTATCATACAGTAAAATCTCTGAAAGCTGTTGCATCATTTGCTGATTAATGTCTTACCACAAGTATATCCAGTAATAGTGGGTACTTTGGAAGCCAATTTGTGAATTCTTGGATGTCTTGTAAAAAGTTTATGACATTTTTTCTATATCCATTTTGTCTTCTTCGTAGTCTATATACTGTTATTACTGTGAAGACTTGTGCTATAAGCATTTCTTCAATTTTCATGAGCCCTTGAAGTTCTTCTGGTACATCTTTCAGATCTATGTTGTTTTCCGCTGAAAACTTCTTGATAGATATCTTTTCTGTGTAGTAATGATAGCACTCTCCCTTTACAAGTATCATCAAAGGTATTCGCTCATTACACGTGAGACAATAATTATACTGAATGTTCTCCATCTTGTTTCTGAACTTCATCAAAACACAGTGTTGGTCCTTACTAATTGTTGTGACTGAAATTAGTCTGTTAGGTATAATTGTGTTATCATTGTCTTTTTGAGTTATTTCTTGACGCACTGCAATTTTGTGATATTTTTTGTTTTGCAATACTTATTCCTATTCTTTGCTCTATTTCGTTTCTTTGTAGTTGTTCCAATGCCTCTTAATATTTTTTTTGCTTACTTCAAGACTCACGTTTACATTTATTTTCACGGTTAATATATAATTTACATTTCTCAGATGTCTCAGTGGATTTATTTGACTTCTTAAAATACGCATACTTATAAATCGTGCTTCCCATTCTTCAACTGTTTCATCTGCTCTTCTTTGACATTTTAATTTACATTTTCGTTTAAGACGTGTTTTCCATTGTTCAGATCCTTCACGATTTTTGCTGTTACATTTTCAAATTGTTTCAGAATTAATAGGATTAGTATTTGAATCATTCATTTATATTGCACTTTGATTGATGTCAAATGGATGAAATATTATAATTTGATCTTTATTAATTTTATCAATTTATTTTGATTTTGTATATTATCTGAGCAATTTAAATACATGCCTCAAACCATTTGTCTCCCCAAATCATGTCTCTAAAAAATCTGAATTAATATTACTGAACTAATCTGACCGGTTAATATTGATATATTGATATATGATATATTAACTACTATTTTGGATATTACAGTATTATTAGAGTTTTCAAATTAA
>CAJVPQ010003747.1:0-10511 GCA_910591825.1 Funneliformis caledonium
GGAAGTGATTAACCAGTAATTAGTAGATTGGGTACCTTCTTCGGGTAGGCTATGGTGATAATAGACTGCATTGCACGTCACAGTACCATCCAATCGAATTATCATTAGGGATAGTGGCTGGGTTCAATTCCCAGGTAAATTTGACGTTATGGGTACAAAACCACCATTTATATAAAGGATCTGATCCCACGGTCTCAGTAGTCATCAATAGGATAAAACCCTATAAATTAGATTAGTAAAAATAGGGTGTAACAAGCTCTATGGTTGAAGTGAACCCTCTATCCAAAGATGATAGTACCTGACGATCTAGTGAGCTTATAATTGCGGGTATAGCTGTTATAGGTGGTCTAACTAGGTGGCAACTGATAGGAATGTGCTTCTAGTGCTGGGTTGCCATACCTCTTAACTGAGGATCGGAGACTTAAAAGGCTAGCTTCGAGGGTTACATTAACTTGGTTAACAGGTTTTCCTCAAGCGGGGCCTTAAGCCGACGCACATTAATAGAAAAAAAAAAAAAAATAAAATAGCAACCAGAGTTTATTTGTAACTCCAAGAAACTTTACTACATCTACGTTTGCAAATTTATTTGACAAATATTTGTCACCTCCTTATAATTCTCAACTATTAATCTTATCTCGTTCTTTTTCTTCTTCTTCTGTTTTAGAATTTTATACAGATGGATCCTTGCAAGACTTAGGTCTTTCTTCGATAAGAATGGATATTGTCTAGCTTCAAACTCACTAAAGTTTACTAATGGTTTCCTTTTCTTTTACCTTTACATCTTCTTTCTCTTCCTCTTCATTACTTGAATTCGCAGCTATTTTCACTGCCTTACTTACAGCTCCCCTCTTCTGTAATGTTACCTTTTATACTGATTCAGCAGTTATCATCTCTCAATTCAACAAATACAAATTCCTCCTTACAAAAGCTTCCTCTATTCATCCTGCTCTCAAAATTAATAATTATGTATATTGGTCTTGTTTTTTTGAAATAATAGACACTTACAACCTCACTGTCAAAATGATCAAAGTCAAAGCTCATACTGATAATATCTTTAATAACAAAGTCGATGCTTTAGCAAAATCCTGTTTGGATACCACAGCCCTTCAACTTTACATGAATAATGCATCTCAATACTATTTTACATATAACAACGTTCCAGTCCTAATACCTATCAGACAATTTTGCAAAGAACTGTTCTGTTGAAACTGGCAGAAACTGACAGACCTGTTGAATATGCCAGATCTGCCAAATCTGCCAAATCTGCTAAATCTGCTAAATCTGCTAAATAGGACACGAATATCATTTATTATATCCTTATTATATTTATTATTATTATCATTTATATCATATTTAACATTATTACTATATCTGTTAGCTTTATTATTATTGTCAGTAGTATCATAATTATCATAAATTTTCTTTAATTATAACTTTCCTATATAAAGGGCATGAAAATGCCTTGGAAAAAGGACAGATTCGAAGAGATTCCAAGATTTCAACAAGTTCTCAATATTGTATTTAATATACATTTAATAACAATAATAAACACACTTAACATTTTACACACATAAAACTTATAATTTTATTCTTGTTAACTAAATAAACTCTCTAATAAATAGCGTGTCAAGTTGATTAGATTTAAGTTATAGCTATTACCTCTCTGACTTCAAATCATAGTTAACTTATTCGACGAAAAGAGTAACGTTAACAACGTGTTAATAGTTAATTATTAATAAATGCACATTAGGTATCAATTAATATCTAACGTGCATCAGCTGTAGCTGACACAAATTGACACTTAACGCATAACATATACATGTATTATTTAAGATTGAAATGATTTTAACTAAAAATATTGCAAAAGTCAATAAGTATTAACTAAATTATTGAGTAGATAAACAATAAATATATGTGTAATTACAACACTAAAATATGATTATTCTGTATAAACTTCGATTTTATTAATTAACAAATAAAATTAAAGCTAAAAAAAAAGAAAAAACAAAATGTTGAAAAATGAAAAAATTAATCTTGATCTCTGATTTTATGTTTAAATTGTTTAAATACAAATGTTTTTAAAACTCTATTTCAATATATTAAACTTAAAAAGTAGGAGAAAATAAAAAGGAGATTAGTAATGATTAATAAAATCAAAAAAAGCAAAATAGCAACTAATCTTAACTTCTGATCTTTTATTTAGTAGCAAACATTTTTAGAGTTTTATTTCAATATACTAAATCTAAAAAGCAGGTAAGAAAAAAGGATATGATCTTTATCTCTTAATTTTATGTTTTTAAGTGAAAATATTTTCAGAGCTCTATTTTAATATACTAACCTAAAAAGCAAGAGATAATAAAAAAGAGGTTAATAAGTAACAATTAATAAACTAAAAAAAGTAAAATGCAAGAATTAATGGTGACCTCTTAATCTTATATTTTAGATAGATTTTTTTAGAATTATATTTAATATATAAGATCTAAAAAAATCAGGAAATAAAAAAAGAGGTTAGTAATTATCAATAAAATTAAAAAAAGCAAAAAGAAGGTAAATGAATAAACTAACATTTGATTTTTATATTTTAGGTGGATATTTTAATTATCCTATTTTTTATTGATAAATCTTATATAAAGGAGATAGCCTATGAAATAATCGATTATATGAAAATTCAAATGAAAAATTAATTGAATAGATTGATATAATTGATTTTAAGAAAGTGTATATTATAAAGAATGTAATATCAAATATTATCTAAATAAAGATCAATTAGTGCATTTTTAACTAAAATTATTGTATTATGTGATTAATATGATAAATTCAAAAAATTTAACAGAAAAACTATTGCTATAGATACTTAATATAAGGTTAAATTAATATTAAAACTTAGAAATAGAATAAAGTAAAAAAAATTGTAAAATAAAAAAAGTAGTAAATTTTTATTTAATCTACTCATCAGTTAAATAGTTACTTAATTTAATAAAAAAAATAAACACTTATAATATGTAAATATTTGAATATTTTCTTCTAATTATATTTTTGTCTAATTTTAATATATTGAATTTATTATTATCTTAACATTTTCATCTTATTTTGAAATAAATTATATCATAAATAAATATATAATAATTATACTATGTTAATATTAATATAAAATCATAATTAATAATCAAACTAATGAGTTTGTTCACTATATAGTAATAATATATTAACTTTTTTAATAACCTTCCTACTTTTTGGATATTTTTTCTGATGATAGGATTTTTCATATAATAAATACTTTTATTATTATCTTTTTATCTGATTACTTTCTTAAGTTTGATTAGTTTATTTGTATTTTCTTTCATTAAATTTCTGATTTTTTGAACATTTCTGTACTATTTTTTATTTATTTCTTATAAGGTTTTTACAAATCCTAGTAATATGAAGATTTATTATTTGATTAATTAAATGCTTTTATAAAGAAACTAATTTAAAATCATTTTTTTCATTAATATTATTTTCATTAATATTATAAGTATTGATTTTATTATCACAATTTTTTTATTATTCTACAATAAATCCTTTTAATAGTTTATAGTTAAATTAATTTACCATTCTTATTATTTTTCAAGATAATATTATTAATAGTTTTACTAAAAATGCTATGCTAATCAATTTCTTTATAAAATTTTCTGATTGACTATTATATTATTATTTAATTCTGCAATGTAAAAGTTATTTAAAATAATATAATTGGTGATTTTATTACTGTAAGTATTGGAAAACTTTTAAGATTAACATTTAATTTATTTAAAATAGAATTTTTGTATTATTTACTAGGTATAATACCAATGTGAAACTTTGCAAAACTTGAATAAAGCATAATATACTAGAAATGTCAACAGATTATCTTTTAATAATAGTTTTTATATAAATATAGATGTAAGTATTATCTGCTAAAAGTGATAAAATTTTTTGCATAAAATTTCACTAATATAATATTTTATTAATACTTTAATAATACTTAATAAATTAATATTATTTAAAAATAAATGTAATATTACTTGTGTTCATTTACTATATCTTCTATAAAGTTATCATTAATGATATTATTTTCTAAGTCCTATAATAAAAATGTAAGTTAATGGTAAAAATAAATATTATAAAAACTATTGATTTAAGTATACAATTGAAACTTTTTAATAAACTTATTTTAAAAATAAATAATGCCAAATATCCTTTGTAAGTAAATACTTGAGAAATTTGAAATCTTTACTAAAACAAGATAAATGGTGTTAAAAAATAATAAGAATTGTATCATTATTAGAAAAAAATTGTGAAGAAGTCCAATGATAATTTATTATACTTTAAGATTAATTAGTTTACAATATTGTGATTATTATTTATATTTTTTATCAATTGCTTTTTAACATTATATAAAGTACTAGTACAATTTAAAGTCTTTTATAATAGCATTAAATAATTCAACACTTTAAGTACTTTGAATACTAACATTAAACTAAAATAATTTATACAATAATTTTTATTATATAGTTATAATATACTAGAAAGATTTTATTATAGATTTTCTTTTTTGTTTAAATAATTCTATACTTAATATATTTCTATATTAATAAATTCATAATTAACTTAGATTTAAGATATTTAACAATATTTTATCAATGTAAAAAAAGGTAATAAAAATAGTGTATTATTAGAAAAATATATAAAACTGCATTAATTAAACCTAATTCAGAATTAGTCTAAATTGTTTTGAGATGATATTATCAATTATATTTGCTAAACACTATAAAATCCAAATATATAGTAAAAAGTTTATTATCTGTTAATGCATTAGCTATATTTTAAAATTTTCTATGATTAATCTTATCATAAAACACTTAAATACATGTTTTATTTATTAATTTTATATGTATTATTATTTAAACTACATCATAAAATCATTGATATAGATCTTGTTAAGAAAGTGACATCCAAAAAATATCTGATAACTGTCTTTTATACTAATGTATCAAATAAATATCTTTTAATGTGAATCATAATTTTTTTAAAAAATACTTTAAATAATAAACTAGAATTAAGATTTTCATCTTGACAGTTTTTTTTTAAACAGTAAATTACATTATAAACATCTTATATAAAAAACATGTTCTAAATACTTTTTTTAAATATTTTTAATTAAATAATAGGTGTTACCTTATAATTTGTAAAAAATTCTAAATTCTGTATTATATTACTATTAAAATACCGTATTCCTTTGAAAATATGCACTTCCTGAAAATAAGCACCATCTTATTTTTTTAGTATCTGAAAATAAGCACCATCACATTTTTAGTATCCAAAAATAAAATAAATGTTAAAACAAATCCGATTTATTAAAAATTTTATAAAATTCAATGTCTTTTTTTTAAAAGAATCATTGCCATCAATATTTCTTTCATCATTATTAATGATCGTTATCACTATCACTGCTACTATTATCGTGGCTGTTACTATTATCGTTCACCACTAACATACCTGAAATTACTGCTAAATTATATTCACTTTTGCAAAACTTTATTTTAACGAATTCTTTTATATGACTTCTAAATAAAACGTATTATAAATATAAAGCATTTATCATTTTTGCATAGCTTCTGAGATTGAAAATTTAGCAATTTTGTTAGTACCCAAAATTAAGCATCTCTATAGCAAAAAAAGGTGCTTAATTTCGGAGGCATACAGTACTTATATTTAATAATAATATGAATTACTTAATTTAAATTTAATTCGTTTTGTATTCAACTTTTAATGTATGTTGTATATTTTATTTCATATACAGTTTTAGAAATGTAAAATTGCAATATTATTCTCATTATTTTTTAGTATTATATTGACAATGCAAATTTTGATCAATATCTTTTTTAGTTTAATAAATATTACTTGATGAATACTGAAATAACTTGTAATAGATAGTTAAAGAATTACTTAGATCTTTATCATTATAAAAAATCTGATATTCAAATTCTTTTTCTAGATAATATTGATGTATAAATATGTCAACTGATTGCTAATCATCAAAAATATCTTCCATATAAAGATTGATAGATAAATTAAACAACTTGTTTCTCAAAATTATTTTCAGAAAAATTTAAAATTTAGCTTATATAAAGTATTATTTAGTTTTATAATTTTATTATTATACTGTTTAAATTCATAACTTTTATCTTTAATAATTAAAGAGTAGCTATTGATAAGATATTTATTTTTTAAATATTTAACATATGATTCCTGATTTAAGTTTGTCATTATAAATTTTGTAAAAAAAAATTAAAATTAGTAAAAATTACTAATAAATCAATAATTTATATTGCAGATAAAAAATTTTTAATACAAAAATAGTAATAAAATTTTATTAAAATTAAGGTGATAATCACTATAATAAAATATAAAATATAAAAAAATATGAAAAGTAATATTTAAAATAGTTAATAATATATAAATAAAATAATAAAGTAATAAAGTTAATAAAAATATTAAAAAATATAAAAATAAAGTTAGTAATATTAATAATATTTATATTGTTAAAAAATAAAATTGATATAATTAATAATATAAAATAAATAAATAAATAAATATAATTAAAAGATGATTAAGTATAACATAAGTAGATTATATGATTTGTTAATTTATAAAAATATGTAAATAAATCAAAAGATAAAGTAAAAGGTATAATAAATAAGTAAAAGGAGGGATAATAAAGATTTATTTGCATACATTTTATGAAATTTAAAGTAAACTTTATATTTAATAAAGTTTTTTATTATATAATTAAATATATATTTGAAAAGAATAAATTTTATATAAAAAATAATAATTATTAGAGCTATAAACAGGTTGGTTTAGGTTTTCCTCAGTTGAAATACGTTAAAAAACAAAGAGTTTTATGAAAAATAAAGATGTAAGCTATTTATATTCAAGAGTCAACGGCAGCAAAATTATTCAGAGAATTAAAGAGTTACTTTTTATCAATTTACCTTTATTAAGCAATCTTCTCATAGGACTCATTGAACATCCTTTAAATAGTTTTTAACATCTTCTTAAATTTCGTGCTAAGATATTCCATAATTTACTCTAAATAGCAACTTTAACGTCTACACAATTCAATAGTTTACATTTAGGGAATTCTGATAATATGTGCAATAAATTACTCTTTGTTTCATTTAATTTATATATCATTCATTAATTAATTAAACACATGTAACATTATAAATAAAAGGTAAAACCATGTGAAAGTTTGAGTGTTTCACGTTAAATTACTCTAAAATTTATGTAAATTAAATTAATTAGTATTAGTCTCAAGAAGGCATACAATGCAAAATTACGTAGGCAATATTTTACGTTGCAATTTGTAAGATATTAATTAAATTATTTGATTAATAAGGAATTGCTTGGCAGTCGTATTAATTAATTTTATGCAAATTACAAATATTGTGCAATAATAGCATTATATACGTAGTAAAAATACTTAGAAGTATTTTAGTTAGAATATTACTGTATCTATGTGCAAAAAAACAGCAAAATTTTTATGAAAAATTGCTATGCTGCAGTAAAAAACTTAGAGTTTTTTAGTAAAATAAAAGATTGATATAGCGATACTACACCAATCATACGGACTAATTAGAAATTAATCTGAAATGCCTATCTGGGTAATAGTTTACCTGTTGGCTATATAATTAACTGATGCTAAAAGTTTTAGTCAGGTTGAGACCTAAATAAAAGTTTAACTGAGACGCGTGATCTGAAATTACACAGACTTACTGCGGGTAGCTTAGCAGTCACTTGACTGCTGCACTCTGCAGTATAAAAACTTAGAAAATATTTTTTAAAAGTTAATATTACACAAACCCTGCTCATCATATGACTTAAAGGTCATATGATTTAGATTCAAACTACATAGTTAGGTTAAGAAAAGTCATGTGACTTTGACTCTCAACGAATGATTTCACTAAGGTTAAATTATATAATATAATATAATAACCCAGAAAAACCTCTTATTGGCCACTGCAGAAAAACTTTCTATTGGTTAAAGGTCATGTGACCAGTATAGGTTAGGTTAGGATTAGGTTTACTCAGTTGAAGTACATTGAAAAATAAATGAGTTTTATAATAAATATAAAGATGTAAGCTATTTATGTTTGAAAGTTAATAGCAACAAAATTATTTAAAGAATTAAAAAGTTATTTTTTATCAATTTACCTTTATTAAGAAATCTTTCTACAGGACTCATTGAATGTCCTTAAATAGATTTTAATATCTTCTCAAATCTCATGCTAAGATTTTCATAATTTACTCTAAATTGGTAGCTCTGACGTCTATACAGTTCAGTAGTTTTTATTTAAGGAATTCTGACAATACGTGTGACAAATTGCTTCTTGTTTCATTCAATTTGTGTATCATTAATTAATTAAACACATGTAACATTATAAATAAGAGGTGAAACTATGCAAAAGTTTAGGTATTTCATATTAAGTTATTTCAAAATTTGAGTAAATTAAATTAAATTAGTATTATTCTCAAATAGGCATACAATACAAAATTACGCAGGCAATATTTCACGTCACAATTTGTAAGATATTAATTAATTTATTTGATCAATAAGGAGTTTACTTGGCAGTCATACTAATTAAATTAGGGTAAATTGCAAAATATTGCATAATAATAGCATCATATATGCAGTAAAAATACTTAGAAATATTTTTGTTAAAATATTACTGCACCTGTATGCAGAAAACAGAAAAGTTTTTGCGAAAAATTACTATGTTGCAGTAAAAAACAGAGTTTTTTAGCAAAATAAAAGATCAGTATGACGATACTGTATCAGTTACGTAGACCAATCAGAAATTAATCTAAAGCATCTAGTAATAGTTTACCTGTCAGTTAAATAATTAACTGAGGTTAAAAGTTTAGTCAGATCAGAGCCTGGGTAAAAGTTTAACCAAGACGCATAATCTGGGATTACACAAACCTTGCAGGTAGCTCAGTAGTCATATGACTGCTGAGCCCTGCAATACAAAAACCGAGAAAATATTTTTTTAAAAGTTTATATTATACAAGCCCTGCTTGATCATGTGACTTAAAGGTCATGTGACTTGGATTCAAGCTGCGAAGTTAGGGTTTACTCAGTTGGAGTATATTGAAAAATAAAGAAGTTTATGAAAAAATAAAGATATAAGCTATTTATATTCGAAAGTTAACGGCAGCAAAATTATTCAAAGAATTAATCAGTTACTTATTATCAAATTACCTTTGTTAAGAAATCTTTTCACAGTAAAGGTGTGCTCTAAATCTGATCAATCTGAATATCTGATCATTCATCTAAAATTTGACCAGATTTAGATTAATCCGTTTATATCATTAGATTGATCAGATGGATTATCAGATATCCAGTGAACAAATTGGACGATCAATTCGACTTAAGTAAGCATAAATTTTTTTATTTTTATTTATTTTTTTTTACAATAATGATAATATTAAATCTACGTATTACATCATACACACATACTCTCTCTCTTCCTCTCTTAAATTTTGACTTAAATGGCTTAAATTCAAATAATACGTGCAAAATTCTTCCTTTTTTTGTCTTAAAAACGTTATTAACTTTCATTTTACTTCTTTTCTTTAGGGAATACCTTTTTGGACCTGGATTTCAGCTAGACTATAAAGGTAAGTTAGTGTTTTTATTTTTTCTTTATCATTAGAAATATCATTAACGTTCCTTTTGTATCTTTTCTTAGGAGACATCTTTCTAGACTGAATTTCAGCTTAGGCTATAAAGGTAAGGTAGTGTGGGAATTGTTTTGTTTCTTTATATCTAGAACACTATTAACGTTTCTTTTGCTTTTATTAGGGAATATCTTCCTGGATCTGGATTTCAGCTTAAGTTATAAAAGGAATAGACAAATTTCACTTTTTTTGATTTAAGAATAATACTATAAATATTTCTTTGATTTTAGCGTAAAATGTATATAAACTTTAAATAGCTAATTAAAAAAGGATAGATCTGCTTTTGTAAAATAACTTAATTAAGATATTCTATAAAATTTCTATATAAAGTTTTTGTTTTATCTAACTTTAAAAAAAATTGGTTGTTTTGTAAAAATATTTGTTACACATATTCCTTTTTTTATTTATACATCCTTTTTTTTTACACACGCTCTCTCTTTTTTTTTAATTATTTTTTTTTTTTATAAAAAGTTTTCATATTTTTATAAAAATAATCAAAATAATTCAAATAAAATTCAAAAAAAAGAGGAGGGTTATAAAAAAAAAGTTGGGTATGGGATTGGTTTCTATCTAATAATGGAATTGCTACATGTCAAGTAGAGGTTATCACAAGTAAAATATATGGTAAAAAATATCAGCATAGAAGTTCAACAGGCATCTTAATAGACTATTTAAGTAGTAAGCATCAAATAACTAAAAAAACAATTAAGCAAAATTATGTGGTAAGAAATAAATTAAATAAATAG
>CAJVPQ010003748.1:0-10510 GCA_910591825.1 Funneliformis caledonium
ACTTCGTTATTTTGCTCTAAATCCTTAATTCTCGTTTCCAAGGCTTTTAACGTTCTTTCAAAATTGTCCTTTAAAACCATATTTTTTTTTTTTTTGTTTAAATTATTCGGATGGATTATTTCAATGAGTTTTTATTGCTTTTCTTGCATCAAAATTACCAATAGAAAATTCTCTTTTGCTCAGCCCTCGGTTTTAAATTTTTTCCAACCGTAATTTTAACCATAAATAGCCTAGTACGCTCGGATAACTTAGAAAGGCTAACTAACCACTTCTCGTCTCACCAATAATGATCGACATTAACTTGGAACTTTTCGGCGAAAAGCAATTATGCAAACATACACGCCATATGTTGATTTACATCTCGCAAAAATTATATTCACATGAAAGAAAATATATATCTAAAGTATCAATTCTGATAATACTTCTGTGTCTACTTAGATGTCAGGTCATGACGATGAGACCTTTTAATAAAAATTTTGTAAACGGACACAAAATCGAGTCTTTTTGTTACACAAAAAAACACAAAATGTTGTGAATAATAATTTTGACGGAGGATAAAAAGTAGCTAAGCTAAAACAAGTATGTTACATAGCAAACAAGGCCGCGCACATTGAAAATTTCAAGAATTCATTTCTGAAGTAGAAAAGGAAGTACTTTAGTTTACCGGTACCTGAGGAAAAAGAGATGGAAATAATTAAATAAGTTTTGTAGGTAATGGCATACAAGATAATAATTTATATGATCATTTACATCTGGAAACTTTTCCTTAGATTGGTATCAAGAAATAGCTTAAACTGAAAAAAATTTTTCGTAATGTTTCCATGGCATGTGATACTTAAAAATGTGCCGATCACACTTACGTTCATGTTACACGTCCGTTGTTTAAATTCTTGTGAAACAGAAGTTTTCTATAAAAGAGACTCTTAACCAAATATTTCATTTATCCTTTTCTAACTTTATCTTTACTTTGAAATGGCTATCGAATATTTTCCAAGATTATCCCAGGATTTTTCACAATTGCTTGATGATGCAGAAGATTGTGATATCATTATTAGAATTGGAGAAAACTCAAGCATAAAAGAATTTCATGCACACTCAATTATCTTGAAGTCTCGATCACCTTATTTTAAAAGAGCCCTCTCGCAAAATTGGATAACAAAGATAGATAATGTGATTGACTTTAATAAACCAAATATTTCTCCAATAATTTTTGGTATGATTATTAGGTAATAACGGTACATGAAATTTTTTTCTATAAAAAGTCCATAAGAACTTAAATAATTATATTTTCTTGTCAACGTTTACATGTTCTGTGTCACGTTCGACGCAGAATTAACCAACAATATTGTAATAACGAAACGAATTACTAAACGTTTCAAATTTTCAAATTATATATATATTTTTTTAGATATATTTATGCTGGTAGACTTGATTTTCATGAAAAAGATTGCTCTGATATCTTTGATCTCATCTTAGCATCCGATGAATTACTTCTTGATGAATTGGTTACATCTGTACAAGAGTATTTGATTAAAAATCAATCCGAATGATTGCAACAAAATTTTTCAAAGGTTTTTCACACGGTTTTCCAATTAGAAAGCTGTAAACAACTCCAAAATTATTGTTTAGAAGTTATATGTGATGATCCAGAATCTTTTTTTGATTCACCAAATTTTCCAACATTAGATGAAAGTATTCTACTTGGATTAGTTAAAAGAAATGATTTACAAATTGATGAAATTGAATTATGGAATTATCTTGTTAAATGGGGGATTTCTCAAACTTCGGAATTGAAAGGAAAGACGATGACGAATTTAAGTAATTGGAATAAAAATGATTTTAAGGCTTTAAAAGGTGTTTTGAATCAATTTATTGCACACATTCGATTCTTTGAAATTTCTACAAAAGAATTTTATAAAAATATTTGGCCACTTAAGAAGGTGTTACCTGAAGCACTCTTCGAAGATATTTTGTCATTTTATATGACAAATACCATACCAAATCAACATATATTGACTCCTCGTCATGGAAAAATCACCGTAGATTCGTTAATCATTAAACCAAAACATGCGTCAATCCTTGCTAATTGGATTCAAAGAAAAGAGTTTAATGCAAGAAATCCAAAGGATGTTAAATATAACTTTAACCTTATATATCGTGGAAGTAGAGATGGTTATGATACCAATATCATGCGAAATAAGTGTGATGGACAAGGGGCATGCATTTTGATCATTAAAACTAATATGGATGAAACGATAATTGGTGTTTATGATCCACTTGGTTGGAGTATTAATTGTTCTAGTTGGGGTGAAGCAGATTGCTGGTCTAATACTACCGAAAGTTTTCTTTTTTCTTTAGGTAATGGAAAAGATTTAAAGAATTTTAAAATTAGTCGTGTGGTGAATAGTAATTATGCAATATATGAAAATATTTTTCATAATTTACCATTAAGTTTTGGCGATAGAGATTTGGTTATCAATAATAATAATGCTGGATCGTGCAATCGAACCTATTATGAAAGTAGCATTTTAGATACAAATAATTTTACCATCGAAGAAATGGAGATTCATAAATTTTATAAAGAAAGGTTGAAGAATTTATGAAGAATTTTTTTTATTATAAGCATTTCAGATAAAATAGTAAATGTATGATACTTTTGTCTTTTTTTTTTTTTTTACTTATATATATATACACCAAGCGTTTATGTAATAAAAACATTATATTTTTAATCAATGACATTTTTTATTGTGATTGAAGTCTTCTTAGGTTACTTAAATATAATAGTGTTTAAGTTTCTTCGGCAAGCGAATAAATTGTGGAATCCACTAGTACTATAAACCATTAACTTGTCGTTCTAATTCTAGATCAGTGGCTTTTCCATTAAATCGGGCATTACATTCATTCGCAAGTAAATTAATTACATACTACAAAGATTCAGCTCCGATTAATTATATAATATAAATAAACGGGCAGCAAATTTATAAGAAACTTTGTTCATACTGCTCTCTTTACTTATTATGGTTAGTAAATATTTGGACGAGTTTGAAAGTCAATTTCGACTGGCATAGTTAATTTTTTTTGTGCCTCTTATTTTTCTTTTTTTTTATATATATCAAAATAAATTATTCAAGATATATCCCTCGAAAGGTTTATTTGATTAATTAATAATTGTAAGTAAAAAATAATCACGAAAGTATACGTTACTATATATTTGATGTTTGTTCATCGCTGGAGAGTTTCCGATTTAACATAATCGGAATTAGAGAAATTATAGTCAACGTAAACATTTTATTTTAACGTATTCGAATACGTTTGAACTTTGAATGACAAAAATGAAAATATTAATAATAAATTACAAAGATTATGACAATTCCTCCTTGAAAATTTAAGTTTAGAGATCATTTAATTCCAACTAAGGATTCTTGAAAGTAATTTAAGTTGCCATTTTCGGATTGGAAAATTTTAGTCAATTCATATAGTCTGAACAGGAGAATTATTTAAACATTACAGAATATTAACTGGTGTTGCAATAAACTAAAAGACTCCGAATATTACGATGATGGAATATCAAGTAGTTCCAATCATACGATAGGAAATTCAAAGGATTAATGACCTAATTATGTAGAATTTCTCGAGGCAAAAAGAAGGTCTGAAATTTCGATAAATAGCAGCTTGGATCAAATATTTGAAAAAAATATCAGTTTAGAATGTAAATCCTACTATATTTCAACTTTTATCTTACGACTTTACGTGGTAGTAACTTTTGCTCTTATTGGTTGAATCAAAGCATTAAATTCATAACGAAATTAATGAGGTTGCACAAAACTTTCTTGTAAAGAACGATATGGATTTTAATCTTTTACAATTATTTTGTAAATTGCGTATATATTTATATAGTTTTTATAAAATTATATTCGTATAGTTGATTGACACTCATCATACTTTCACCATAAGCATTCGTCGACTTTGGTGGTTTCGAACTTAATAAATATTCGTTGGATCGGTTTGAAGAATATTTCAAAAATAATGATTCGAAAGCATTGCTCAGCTTAGTGAATTGATAAATTAGATTCGAATTCAGAGGAGTATGGGCAAATAAGGTAAAAGAAAGCTATGTAGATTGGTACACAAGTGAAAGACTATACTATCAAATCAAAAAGAAGTTCTTGGGGCTGCAAGGATTTCTTCATTCAGATTAAGTTTTCGGACTCATCAGAATCAGGTCATGCTTAAAAGCTCCATAAATTTTCCTAAATCGAGTTCAATGTTAATGTTACATAACCGGCTTCATTTGTCGACATAGTTCGATAAACTATTTAGAGTTTGGAACCGGTTGCATTTTTGAAAACCGAATTTAAAACTTTTAAAATCGGTTTTTACAAATCCGGTTGAAACCGATCTTCGCAACCGGGCCGGTTTTATATTTGTTAACTACTTTCTTGATATTTAGTTATGATATATCCTTTATTGCATGTTTAATTATTTGTTTGTAATGGTCTTCTAATCTCTTGTCAACAGTGAATGTTCCTGAAAGACATTAGAACCCCGAAAAGTCTTATATCCCGAATGGTTCAAAATCGAGAATTTCTATGGTTTATTTTTTTAATTTGAAAAAAAAAGTTTCATACCATGTGACCATTTTGACCATTTATAATATCGCGGTGGTTTAACAATTTGCAATCAGTATCATCTTAAAGCAATAATGTTATTTCAAAAAGAACGGGTGAAAATACATGTAATTAAACGATTCTGAGAACTTGGAAATTAAATTGCTTGCATCAAAAGTTCTTGTAAAGCTTTATTAAAAAATTCGGAAAATGATCGTCAAAAATTTCGTGCCAAGGTAATAAATATTACACTCAATTAGAATATTTTGAATCATCAGATACCATGGAGAAAATTTAGAATTTATTTACGAATTTATTGAAATCGTTAAACAACAACAATAAAGAAACATTACGGAAATTAGAAATAAGTCTTCAAGCTTCAACAGCAAGTTCTTTAGAAACGAAATGTCAACAATCGAAATAATTTTCTCAAAATTTAGATAAATCTTAAGAGAAGATTCAAAATTATAATAATTATCGGAAACATGATCAATCGGGATTTTTGATCATTCGGGATCTTTTGTATATAGTCAATATCGAGAAAGTGATTTTATCATATCGGGATTGTGTGTGTCAGGATTTCTCGGTAGACCCGTTAAAACTGAGTCTAGAATATTCCAAAAATATATTCTTCAAAATTAAAGTTCGACACTTATAAAAATTTGATATTACTTTAATATCATTATCGTTAATTATTCAATTGTTATAAATTTTATTAATATGATTCCTTTATATACCTCTTATTTATCTCACTATCAACATATTAAACAAATGAGTAAAGTTTAATTCCTAAACAATAAATTTAGATAGTTTGACATGGATACCAAGTAACCTTTTTAGGACAATCAAGAGCATGGATAATTTATGATAGATAGTGGACATGTCGTGTTTGTAAAAATTAAATAGATTCACTTATGTAATATATTATATTGATTAAAATTTTTATCATTGGAGATAGTGCATAAGCCGGCTTCGGCGATCAATTAAGCGTAGTTGACCGGAACAAGGCCTTGAGTTTACGGTTCCGATGTCATGCATAAATTTTTGTTAGTATCAAACCGGTTTGGACACCCGGTTGCACCCATTTTAAACGCAAACCGGTTTTCGTAATATAAAACTGGGTCAAACCGAATGGTCAGAACATTGGTTAAAATCGTATTTAAAACCAAATGGTACATCTGGTTCCAAACTTTAGAACTATTCATAATACTACAACCTATACGTTTATAGCTTCGGCGAAATATCACTTTGAAGTTAAATAAGTATCTGATCTGATAAAACTCATTTTTTTTTTCCTTGATTTATATATAGTTCTCACATCAAATTGGAAAAATATTTACAGGAAAATTATGTAGAAGTTAACTTTTTTGTCTTTTAAGAGATCCTTTCTTTAAATAAGTGAACAAAATATTCAGCATTCTCAAATGGAAAACTCTTTTGAAATTTTTTGTCCTCACTGGTCATTTCTTTATTGGTAAATTCGAAGAATTGCCAATATGATTACATATGGATAGTGTTACGTAAGGGTCGGGTCGGGTTTAAGGCATATTCGAACTTGAACCCGTCAAAGATTACAGAACCTGAATTCGACTCGACCTGATCATTTATCGACTCAGATTTGACTCGACCTGATTATTGTTTAACCCGATTTTGACTTAAATTTTCAAGGGTAATATTAATGTCAAAAATAAAAAACGTATCATATAAAGTCTATTTTATTTTTTAAAATTTATTATTTTTTTTTTTTTTTGTGAGAATTAATCCTAATTCTTTTTTTATATCTTTTTCCTCCAGAATTTCAAACACATACAGACAAATTGCATTAACTTTTCGTTTTCTAGAAGAAAGTTGTACTATCGGTAACGTCGATAGGTTTATTCATTATTTAGTTATTATAAATTAAAGTCGCGTAATGTAAAAAAAAGTCTAGTGTGTCAATTTTTATCGATATTGTTTCATAAGTCATGGCCAAAAAATAACAATAAACACGTGATATAATATAAAAACACAACAGCCCTAGCGTCGCCCGGTAGCCGGATTTTATTTCCGGGTCACATATACTTATAAGGGGTGACGTTAATTGTGATAATTAGCATTTTTCTAACATTTCCGTCCCAGAATACTTAGTAAATTGAAGAACGGCAGGAATGTGACGCGATGTGACAAATTTGCTAACCCTTGAACTAATCCTAATTCTACCCTAAGGCTAATCCCTAACCATTTTTTTACAGGCGACGCTATGTAAGTTTAAAACACATTTGAATTTTAAATGCATTGCACAAAAATGCAAATTATTTAAGTCGCCGGATCACTGCAAAATTGTAAAACATTAGGTATTGATTGCCATCAATTATTTTTCTAGCAATCTGAGTACTCATGCCGCATGTCCTGTGACTTATAATCGCTTGATCATCCAGGTCACCGGGTCGAATATTTTTTAAAAAACGGAAAAAAATAAATTGTTTTTTTTTTTTTGGTGTCTTTCTAAGGATGAGGAATAATTTTATGAATTTAAAGAAAAAAAAGCAAAAACGTGACCCTAACCCGGCGGGTTTTTTTGAATTAGGACGTGTGTCATAAAATGATCGTCCCAACTCGAGAAAAAAATTCGAGTCGGGTCAAATAACCCGGGTCAACTCGATCGTTTCGGAGCACTACATTTGGGGTGGTCTTAATAAAATAGAACGAAATTTTGCAAGCATAAAATTGAAGGCATTAGGTTTCTTTTCCTACTTTTGATAAACATTTTTTTAATTTAAAAAAATTTGTATAAAATAATATTCTTAATAACATTATTGATTATTTCGTAAAAAAAACATATTGAGAACTTTATTTTTTCTGAGATCTTAACGTTTGGTAAATATAAAAAAATAATAATAATGTAATGACTACATTTGTAACAATAAGTGCTGAAGTGAGTAAAAAAAAAATAGTTTTATTTTATTTAATAATTTTGTAAATTCTTGAACCTAATTACATTACTTTAATTTTAACTTGTTTCATTCATTTGGCTTAGGATAAGTAATGTTACGAAAAGGTGAATCAACATAAGGTGCGATTTCTTTATACAATTCCTCGTCTTTTTAAAAAAACTGGTTTATTTCCAATTGTCAAAGGCAGAATATTGAAATCAAAAGGGAAATTATTAAAATGAATGCCATATTCCATATTATTTAATAATAACAATAAACGAAAAATGCGAAAGTTATTAAAGCGACAAGCAGCAAAAAAAAGTTAGACCTGTGCATATGACTATTACAAAATCTCAAAATCACGTGATCGGTACGAGTCCTGGCGCATCCCCATATACTGTATTTTAGAACCTTTTGAAAAGTAGGAACAAATAACGAAAATTAGAATTCGATGATATTGTTCTTATAAAAGTACATTATTGCAAGATTCCGATGTTGTCTACAATTTTTTAAGATTAATTGTTACACGAAAATTTGTACTAATTTTATTCGAATACTTGGGAATCGTAAATCGCTGAGGGGTTTTCTAATCGAGCATGACAAAAAAAAATTGAACAAGTTGTCATGTGTTATCGATTTAATAAACGGAATTTCGGAAGTGTATAAAAGATTTCATATCATACTTAAAATCTTCTGCTTACCATTCCTTTGTTTATTAATATAATATAAACGTAAGAACTGGATGAAACAATAGTTATAATATAAAGAACACTTTTTCAATAGATGAAGGCAGTTAGTTGTTATTTACTTGAATTTTTTTAAACCCATTAACGAATTCTCATAAATATGCAACCGACGCCAACCTAATAATCAAAAAGCAAAAAAAAAAAGTTTATATATTGATAAAATCCTTACCAATTTATTTAATGCAATCGAACCCGAAAAAAAAGCATAATGATTAAAAGAGACTAATATATTAACTTTACTTCCAAAGTTATCGCACCCGGAAAAGGAGAGGAACATAAAAAACAAAAAAAAAAAAAATAATAATAATAATTTTTGGCGCCATAAAAGACTTCAGTTGACTAGTAACTCGTGTAACATTCCCGTTAATACTAGGAAACGGGGACCGTTTGTGAGTCCTGAGCGAATTATTGGACTAAATCACGTGGAGGACAGAGAAACGCTCACATGACCAAAATTTACTCAATGCAACAGAAATATATAGTCCTTCGCTTCGCTCAGGACAATAAGATTTGATCCACATGTATTGTAAGTTTGTAAGTAAAAACTTCAATTAAATCTGTAATACATGATAAAAGCAAACATAAGATATGATATTGAGAGCTTAGAAATAATTGCAGCAGAGTTTTTAAGTTTATTCAAAAACAATTCGGAGATAATTAAACGATTGGTTTCATGGCACAACTAATTTTTGGCTTTCTATTTTCGATTCTGAAATTACATAGGTACTCACCAAAATGATGATCAATTTTCAGGTAACTATTTAAATTTTTTTTTTTTTTTTTTTCGTGACAGTTGCCTAGCCAATTTCATGCTGACTGTTCGAATAAATATCTGAACATTTGGAAGTTATTATTTTCACATTCATGCTTGTTATCATCTTTGGAGTTAACGTTAAGTATCTGTTGGAATCCAATGGAGAAATATTTGGAATTATAATATCTTAATCGCTTGTCTTTCTTTCCAAAAAAATTCTTTTTATGCGAATGAAATTATTATAACCCATTCTCGAAGCTTACACTATTTAATTATGTATCTCTTCTTGAATAACTATATAAACTATAATAACTCTACATACTAACAAATATAACAAATAGAATAAATATAAATTATAAATCAGAGATGATCACTTCGTTATACTACCACCAATTGCTATGCGAATAGGAATAATAAGTCCAGGCGCAACAAACTTAAATAATCCTTTAATTTCTTAATTTTCCACAAACGAAGTCCGTTAGAAATTATAATTCTTACAAATCATTTGCTAGCAAGTTAAGCCTTTTGATACTATTAAAGTAGAAAGTCTCCTTCGTTTTACTAACTGGAGAGAAGAATCATCAACTAATTTTTTAAAATTATTTTAGTAAATTAAATATATTATTTATTAAATTATATACGAATAAATTCCATATATTTTTCCTAAGGTACCGGTAAACTAAAGTGCTTCCTTTACTACAGGAAGGAATTCTTGAAATTTTCACACTTAGCCAAATGTGCGCGGACCTTGTTTGCTGTGTAACATACTGGTTTTAGCTTAGCCTCCTTCAAAAATTATAGGTATACATATAAACTGTACTGTACGAAAATGATAACGACCAATCATATTTATTGTACGATAAATATAAAAAATTAAAAAAGTGTACAATGAGTTATGATTGGCCAAAACACTTTCGTACAATACAGTTTAGCTGACTGTACAGTACAGTTTACATGTATACCCAATTATTATTACATTTGTATTTTTTGTGTAACAAAAGACTCAATTTTTGTGTCCGTATACCTGACATCTAAATAGATAAAAAAGTATGATCAGATTGGATCAGATTGATATTACTTAGATTTATCTTTTTTTTCAAATGATAAACCACTTTTCAACAAATGGCTGTATGATAAAACGTTCAAGAGCGATCAATGCATGGTATTTTCTTTGCACAATCGCCGAAAAGTTCCGAGTTGATGTCAATCATTATTTGGTGAGACAAGAAGCGGTTAGCCTTTCTAAGTTATCCGAGCGTACTAGGCTATTTATGGTTAAAATTACGGTTGGAAAAATTTTAAAACCGAGGGCTAAGCAAATAAGAAATTTCTATTAATTTTTGATGACAAGAAAAACAATAAAAACTCATTGAAATAATCCATCCGAACAATTTAAACAAAAAAAAAAAATATGGTTTTAAAGGACAATTTTGAAAGGAAGTTAAAAGTCTTGGAAACGAGAATTAAGGATTTAGAGCAAAATAACGAAGG
>CAJVPQ010003749.1:0-10504 GCA_910591825.1 Funneliformis caledonium
ATTTAAGGAAACGTAATATTTTAACGAAATTAGTGCCATTTGAAAGTTCATACGTACTACTTTAGTTTATTGTAAAAAAAGTGATATTTTTGTTAAAGTCTTTGTCGTGTTCGAACCAAATGAAGATAGGCTAATTTACGTAGTACAAAATATTAATTAGTGATTTGCGCTGCGCTGCATATCATGTGTAAGCGTTAGTACTTTAAAAAATCATCATATAAAAAATCATGATATTTCTATATATTATACCTAATAGACAAATGATTTCTAAATTTTTTTTAAAGGTTCCAAGTAGGTTTGAGATTGGTGGAGACAATAATGCTTATAATAATTTCTTATAAAGATAATTGTAGTGTTAGAAATTCATTGTAGGACCAGTTTGCATTGTCATCCAGGTAATTAACTAGTTCTAGAACATTTTAGACAAATTAAAAATTAAGAAATGTTTTCTCCACTTGCTGATGTCGTTCATGAAACTTATCGAGTGACCAAAGTAAGGTTCTTTAAACAGTCAATGTGACAAACTGGGTGAGCGCAATGTTAGTTTATGCTGAAAGAAAATATTTTTATTGATTAAGATGAATTTGCTTTCTTCTGGTATATATATATATACAGTATTAGAATTTAGATAATTATTTCAACGAATGAAAAATTCGTATTACATAAATCAGTATTTATAACTTTGATTTAAATTATTGCCATAATAAAATTTGTCAAAATTTTCTGATATCGAAATAATACCCGTAATTACTTTCCGTATAAGAAAGGAATCTGTCCACTAGCTATAATAAAATATAATCGAACTTAGGATCGATGTTTGAGTTCTGTATAACCTTATTTTTATGTTATTTGTGCTTGCGTTGATAAATAATTTTGATTATTTATCAACGCAAGCAGAATAACGAGTGATTTTTTAAATTATATACTAAGACGAAAGGAAAGTTCATTGTATTTATATTAGATAATTTTATCTTCATTTTATTTAAATAACATTCTCTTTATTCTTTTAAAACAATGGAAGAATCACTTTTCAAGAAACCACGAAATATTAAATTTGATTACTTTTTTATTTTAATGCAAAATTTTCATTTTTAGGCGAATTTGACTTTTAAAATACCTACTTAACGAGCTTATTAGTATATTCATAGGTAGACGAATTGTGTTGCTTTATTCAATAAAAAAGCAAGATGGTTATACTTTACAGAAACTTGGTTTTCTAAATACGTAGTAACTGCAAAGTGACTATATAGTAAATATATAATTACTACCTTACTTAATAGTAGCTTAATCGCAGCCTAATAGGTACTATGCAGTTACTGCATAGTAAGGAATCAAAGTTTCTGTAAAGTAGTTTAAAACTCAATTTTTAATTTATTTATGATATCACAAAAAAAACATTAAAAAAAACAAGTTTTTCTAAAGCACGATGATAAAAACGAAATCGAAATAAGAAAAAAATAAGAAGTTAAAATAAAACGAAATGTATTCGATGTAACAGACTTGTTAAAATTTAATAAAAATTATACGCTGAGCTGAGAATAAACTATTTTTTTTTCTAGTGTTGAAGATAGGATAAATTTGTTAAATTTGACAAGTGTAAATAGCGATAAAAAGAAAGAAAGAAAAATAAAAAATAAAAAAAAATAAGGGAGAAAGAACGCTAAAATAAAATTTTGAACCATACTTAGAACAAGAATACCGTTTTTAAAGAATAGATATCGAAAATAATTGACGCGTCGACAAGCTAATATTTCACTCATTTATATTTCGAGTTTCTAAACAATAATACTAAAAAATAAACAGTATAAAGGTTTTCAGAAAAAAAAAATGAAATAAAACAAAATAAAAAAGGATGTTATATTGATCCAAGAACTTTACGGATATTTGGGAAGTCGTAATTCACAAGCTTATATAATATTTTATAGTTAGGACGTTCCTAGCATAAAAATAATTTGTAATCTTATGTTGGAGGAAATTTAAAAGATAAATTTTTTGATTTCATTCATTTTTGATCTTATGTTGATGAAAGTATTTTATTTCAAACAAGATTCTTTTATAATTAAATTTTTCAGAAATTTTTTAAGCCACGAAATAACTATTAAGATTTAAACGAAACCAATATTTTGTGCCAAAAAAAAAAATTTTTACAACTATTTTTAAAATCTTTGGTAATTAATTGTGCTCGTTCAATTTAAAACTTAAAAGCGAACGAAATTCAAATCTCTTATCTCTTTCAAACTACCATTGTCTTGCAGAAACATAAAGTATAAACAAATAAGCGGACTTTAAATTGTGGAACAAATTTCAAACTTAAGTATTACAACTAAATAAGCCAAAGATTTCTTATTTGCCTGCATGTTAAAATACAAAATGACTAGGACTCGAGTCGACCGGGTTGTTTCGAATTTTTTCTCGAGTCGTGACTATCATTGTTATGACACGAGTCTTAATTCAAAAAAAGCGTCGGGTCAGGGTCACGTTTTTGCTTGACCGGGATGATCAGGCAATCTGATTTAAACAAATTCGATATAAATTGACACTCTAGATTTTTTTTTTGTTTCTACGTTACGCAATTTTAATTCGTAACAAATAAATAATGAGTGAACCTATCGACGTTACCGATAGTACAACTTCTTTTAGAAACGAAAACGAAGTGACAATTACAGTTAAAAAAAATTATCGATTATTAATACATTTTTATAAAGCAAAGTGCTCCAATAGAACGAATTTTTTTCTTGCGGAAACCGATCTGATATTAACCGAAAGATGTGGTCTTAAAGCTAATACATTAATTCAGATGATCAGCCAAATGCCTTAATTCGCGCCTGTATGTGCTTGCAATCCTAAAAAGATGTAAAAAATAAGAATTAGGATTAGTGCTTACAAAATAAAATAAAAATAAAATAAACTTTATATGACACTTTTTTTAAATATTACCTTTGAAAATTCGAGTCGAATCCGGTTAAACAATAATTGGGTCGAGTCGGATTCGAGTCGAACAATGATCGGTTCGAACGATTTCAGGTTATGTAATTATTAACGAGTTCATGTTTCGAATATGCCTTAAACCCGACCCTTATGGAGCACTAAAACGACATTTGTTATTATGCGTTCGAATTTTTTTTTTAATTTATGAAAGAATCCAAATAAAGTATGGGAATTTATAAATTAATGTACAAGCCAAATGACTGTTTTGCGAGTTTATTTACTAAATTTATTTTCGAAATTACCCGTATCTACTGTAAGTTGATCTTTTTTAGGAATTCTCATGCAACCTTTTTTATAGAAATAGTATCTCTGACATAAGTTTAAATTAATATAATTTCATAAAACATTGTTCCTCATATCTTACGTAATACAATATAAATGATCGGAGACTATGCAACTGATGATGGATGATACAAGTGAAACGTAACACTTAACGTTATTTATTACGCCAACATGATTTTGTTCAATTCCTGTTTTATAACGAACGCCAAATCACACAAGGCAACTCATAATCCGTTTATGAATCTTATGAATCACAGAATCAAAGTTTTTTTTTACACATCTCAAAATAAAAAGAGATTTATCATATTATTTAATCCGTTTTTCATACTTAGAACTAGGGATTTGAATCGATTCTAATAAAACCGAGCCGAATTAATCGAAATTCGAATCAAAATCGAGTTCAATCGATAATCGTATAAAAATCAAATCTATTTTTGGACATAAAATGACATATATAATGCTCAGCACATGGCGCATTATAATTATTTAAAAAGTGTCTAACTATATGGAGTAGAAGTTGAATTTAGATGCTTAATTACAAAATATATGAAAGAATGTAAAAATTTTGACGAATATTCATGCCCATAATTTAAATAAACAAATTATTATAAATATTTAACCATAAATTGTATAAATTGATTAGTATTATTAAAAATTATTGATTTTCGCGATAAATTATTATCATTAAGCTAGCGGTTTTACCCGGGCGTTCGCTAACGCGATGTGAAATAAATGGTGAAAACTCAATTTTCAACAACTTATTTATGTTTTTTTTTATTAATAATCCAATACTAGCTCTAATCCTTACTCTAAACTTAACTTAAATTATAAATTATTGTTTGTCGTAAAATATCCTAAAAAGAAATGCACTCCATTAAATTTCGATTAAAAAAAAGAATAAGAAGATATTATTATTAATACAAAGTCAAAGTATCTTTCTAGTGAAAAATTGTCTCAATGATTTGAACTTTACGCTCATTCAAATCAAATAACACGACCAATCAATAATTTAAAAAAATTTCTTTTTTGTTCATTAAGATGTCAATCTTGAATTATCTAACGTCTTCTTTATTTTTCCTTTTTTTTTAAAGCAATAATTTAATATAAGATTAATAGTCTATTTTATTCTTAAGTTTTACAATAAATATACATTTCAAGTTAAATTTGAAAATAATAAATAATGAAGAAAGACCTTTACAAAAACTTGGTTTTCTCAATACGCAGTAACTGCAAAGTGACTAATAGTAAATATATGGTTACTACCTTACTTAGTAGTAGAATAATCGCAGCCTAATAGGTACTATGCAGTTACTGAATAGTAATGAAACAAAGTTTTTTGTAAAGACAGTATGTCATTTACTATATCATCCGGATAATTTGAAATTTTTTACCAATCGTACAAATCGTGAAGAGAAACATGCACTTTTGGTTCTAGAATGGTTGATTTCTTAAAAAAAAAAAAATTGTTCACGAATGAGAAGCTGAGGATTAGGAAAAAATTTTTTACATCGTTTGTCTATAATTTTGTATTGCGCATAGTTTCTTTCAAAAATTAATTTATTTTATATTGAATAGCATAAATTTCTTATTGAAGTTATTATTTAGTTAATACGTTGAAAGTCGGTTGGTCAACCAAACAAATTCTTTTTTTTCCATACATTTTAATCATTCTTTCTCTCTTTTTTTTTTTTTTTTTAAAAAAAAAAGTGTATTTAATATATAAAACTAAAGTTATTGTCTCTTAAGTAAGTTAGAAATTCATAAGTCAGGTAATACATCTGTTTATGGAATAATCAATGAATAGATAACCATATAACGAAATTGTATTTAACCATATATTCTTTGGATCTTATACAGAAAAAACTTTTTGTTATTTAGTGTGTATATAGGTTCTTATTACGTATGATTTAATAAATTGGAAATTCATTTTAAACTTGTTATATCCTTGAAAAAATGTTGGCTTTTTGTATGGGTTTCACTATGCTATTACACAAAGTAATTAAGAAGCAGAATGAGAGCGCAAGCTCATCGCGCTCATTAAAGACAGCAATTGTGGTTGGTGGCGGCAGTAGACCAGACGATCAAAGGAAAGAAGGTCACACTGTTAGTGACAACGGCAACGACAACTACCAAACATTCAGGGACCGTCATTTTTGTCTGTCTTTGCACCTTGTGCTTATGTTATGTTAAGAGGCTTAAAATAATTAATGTTTGTAAAAAATTGATTGATTTTCTATTGTAGTATACTGGGTATATAGAGAATTCTCACGCGGATTGTAATTACTCTGTTTACAGTAGATGGAAATTTGTATATACTGTAATAATAAAAAGATTAATTTGCACATAATTAGTTTAAAACTTAGAATCATGATATGATCCGTAATCCTAACAGGTGACAAGAGAAAGTGAGGTTGGTCCTTAAATTTCTTTAATGTTGACCGATGGTCAGCATATAATACTTGACAAATACCTCTGGGATATACACTGCATAAGTTAAACTATTTTAAATAACTTTATTAAATCCATAAATATTTTTTTTTTTTGAAAAATCAAATGAAATAAGTCACTCATATTATAATGCTTCAGTTAAATTTCTTTCGAAGTTTTCAAATATCTTTATCATGAAACTTTTCAACGAAAAAACCTAAGGTTCGCTAATTGATAATTGGTACAATCATATCTTACATTATGCATTGCATTGTTGACAAATAAAAAAGTTTAAAATAGAAATTAAAGTTTAAAAGAATATCTATATTTTGGAGGAGGTGATGCGCCAAGTTTTGGAGACCAAGCTTATGTTGCATTAGAAACGTTAAATACTGAAAATTTGCCGAATTTCTCAATTAAAATACGAAATCTACTGAAATTCACTTTTTAAGCAATAAGAATGTGTTAATTTGTTTGCTTAATTGTGCAGTTAATAATAATTGATAGATTATTTTCAGTTTAAGTAAAATCAAGAATGTGTTTTATCATTTAAATTATTAATTTAAATAACCATATACGTTTGATTCTAAAATTTACTGTATATTTACTAAAATAATTCTAACTTATTCTAGCATTCATTACTCGATTTAAGAAATTCTTTCTCGCTTTATAATAATTCTATTATCAATTGTATTCTTGTAATTATAATATTAAAGAATCAATCAGAATTTCCATTAAAAGCACATGACATTAATATATGTGGTATTTAATAGCAAATGTCTCATATGATCAAATGATTTTTCTATATATACAGTAGATTTATATTATTATTTATATTATGTATATTACGCGTTCCAAAAGATTGTAAGCTTCTTTTTCCAGACAAAAAGACAACTTATTTCGACAAGAATAAAAATAAAAAATGCTATTAGAAGAAGCTTTATGGATATGAAAATTTTGAATAAATCAAGAAATTTCTTCTCGAATAGGATCGAAGTTCATGAGTTAAATGGTTGCTTATATTTTGACCATCAAACACAAG
This sequence comes from Funneliformis caledonium, assembly GCA_910591825.1. Lineage (NCBI taxonomy): Eukaryota > Fungi > Glomeromycota > Glomeromycetes > Glomerales > Glomeraceae > Funneliformis > Funneliformis caledonium. The sequence continues at coordinate 6,740 of CAJVPQ010003749.1, forward strand.
GTAAAATATAATTTATTAATAACAAAAAAAATACTAAACATTCTAAAATTTTTAAAGCTAATACATAAAAGATTAAATTACATTTTAATATTACAAGTTAAATATATTGTTTAAACAATATTTTTTAAAAGTTCACATCATCGTATCGGTACATAATACGCTGAAGTTAAAAATTATTGACGTCTAACATTATAGATAAATCTATATTAGTTCATATTTAAATTACAAATATAAATATCGATATGTCATATTACCTCTTAATTGTAATGAGCTAGAAATTCCTAATTCAATTAATTGAGAATCTTGTAATTCTGTTAAAGTGCATTGAAATTAATATTCGTTATCGAAATAAAAAATTTAAGAATATATTACCTTTATTATTCTCATCCATTTCAAGATATGAGGTGATAAGAGACGAATTAATAGGTTTTGTCAAATTTTTAAATGTAAATGCTCTACTTTTATATATAGCATCAGGATTCGTTTTGCGTGAAATTGAAATATTTGGTATCTCTTTATCTGCCTCTTCTAATGCTTCCTTTATTTCTTTTCCATAATATCCATATTTTTTGGTATCTTTATACATTTCATATACATCAATAGAATCATTCCAAAAATTTAATATATCAAGCAAATCATTGCTCGTTGGTCTTTGATCTGGATTTGCATCCATACATATATAAGCCAATTTCTTGTAAAATTCAGGGGTTCCTTTTCCAAATTCTGGACGAAGTCCATTACAAACATTTAAGGATAATTCAAAATCATGCTTCCTATTATAAAATGGGGTTTCCAGTTGATAATTCAGCCATAATTACACCAAAACTGTAGATATCCAGACGCTAAAGTATATAAACCACCATTCAAGACTTTTGGGTAATACTCAATATATTTTATCATCCGATTTTTGCTTATCTAAAAGTCCTGATGACCCAAAGTCTGAAATATAAACATTTTGTTTAACTTGCAAGATATTTCCACTATGAAAATCCTTATGACAATATCCTAAATCATGTAATATTTTAATATCAAACATTACATTACATAATTTTCTAATTTTATCTTTCCATAACAGGTTGTTAAAATTATTTGAAAGATAACTTCTCAAATTTCCGTCAGGTGCAAATTGTACGATCATAATAAAATCTTTGGTTTCTGGATCCTTGGTTATCCCATAAAATTTTAATGCAGAAATATATCCTTTACATAAATCCCAATGTGCTTTAAGCTAGTTTTTATAATAAAAATTTAAGAGCAAATTAGGAGATTATTCTTATTGATTCATATCAAATATATATGTAATATACCTCACTAAAATATTTAGCTGACATATCCCGTGATCCATTTAAACTTTTCAAAGCAACCTTCATAGGTTTAGGTTCAGATTTCTTCCAACTTCCATCAACTTGCTCATAGAATTCCGATTGAACCATCGATCCATGTTGCAGAATACACTTTGGCAAATCCTCCTTCACCAATTTCTTTTATATCTGTGAATCTATCAAAGGGCACCCATTCAAGAAATACTTTATTTTTTGAATAATAAATTGTATCTTTGATGAATTTATCAATATCAGAATTTCCACAAGTCCATCCTTCAATCATACACCGAGGGTCACATCCTTTACACCATAATTTCTCGGCAAATGGTTTATCGCAATAAGAACAATTCTTATCTGAGAAATTTAATTTGTTGAATTCAGATTCTATTAGGTCATGAACTTCATTTTCATGGCTATTTGCACCCATTTTTTATTTATTTATTTATTTTTTTTAAAAAATAAAATTCTGGGTAAATTTGTAAAAAATTGCTTATTTCAATAAGGATATAAAAGGAATTATCACGACCAAAATTAGATCAACGGAAAATATTTTCCGAACATTGCAGTGGTACGGTACAAATTAGACGAACACAGCGTCCCGTAAAAAATGGTAGCCGGATTTTATTAGCCGGATTTTATTTGACGGATATTTATTATTAGGGTTAGTATTATAGTTAGGGTTTTGATTAGGATTTGGATTAGGGTAGAATTAGGATTAGTTTAGGGAGTAGCTAATTGTCACTATTATATGTCACCCCTAATGAGTATATGTGACCCGGCAATTAAATCCGGCTACCATTTTACTGGCGATTGTACAAATCATATATGATAACGTGATCAGATACTACGGTAATTATATTTGTGGACCAGCATTTTAATACATTTTATATACTTTAGTTCTAAACCATAATAAACATCCTTATATTCGAAAGTTTAGTTTTCAGCCAAAAGTATAGATAAAATCAAACTGAGATTTTCTAATTAATTTATTGTCAAATTACTTTCATCGTTTGACGAAAAAAAAATATTACTTAATAAAAGTCATGGTACATTTGCATAAATGATAAAGCTGTCACTAAAATGTTTGTAAGGTCACGCACTTTAGCATTTTCGGTTCATGTCACCTGGCAGGTTCACCTTTTAAATTTTAACCAAAAATGTTTATATGTAAAAAATGTTATCACGTGACTTCGAAATACAATACGTCTTGTATTCAATTCTTTCGTTTATGTATTTATAAATAATTCTATTGTAAGCAGAGGTTTTTAAGCAATTGTATAATTATGATGTAAATGTTATTCAATAGAACAGTGTTCCCCCAATATCTACGCTCAACACTTTCGCTTATTAACTCAAATAAACACTAGGTTTGCTAAAATCGTGTTACGAACACAGTAAATCATATTTTTCGTAACGTGATTTTATTTGCAAACCACCCGACGAAGATACAGCTTAAAAATTATGAAACAAAATGGATCCTTCAAATGCTAACCAAAACTATCGGCAAAAATTATGATTTTCGGGTCGAATTAATATCCAATGCAACAATACGAATATTTATGGTATAACATTTTATTGTTTGTTCTTCTCTTTTTACTTCCAACTGATACATTTGATACATTACAGTATGTATGAAAATTGCTCTCCATTCGATTATAATTAATTACTGCTTAAAAGCCATTCGTTATGATTTACATTTAAATTTTTTATTAATAAACAATAAACCCCGGATCCCCTGGTCAATTTTAAACGAAAATGCTAATTTGCGTGGCCTAATAAAAAAAAAATAGAAGTAATAAATTATTGGATTATGTTACCATATAAAATTTTCTCCATTATATACTAACTTTACGTTATTTATATTTAAAACTAGATAAATAAATTAGATACCATCATCTCGGTACCTCTTCAGATTAGGAGCGTCAAGTTAAATTTATACAAATAGAGAATGTGATGTTTGAACTGATTATCGGTATATACCTAAATTTTTCGAGCCAGATTATGGTTCGATTTTAAAATTGGTAAAATGTTTGTAACTCGGGATAATTCAGAATATTTAGAATCAGATGTCGCTCTTTTTAAACTACATTTTATATAATCAATTACTAATATTCTATTAACAAAGTCCTATATTAAAAAATGCTACATAGAAAGCGATTTTATTAAATTATAATAAAAATTTGAAAATTAAACAAATTTCTTGATCTAAATTTTCCATACACAGTCTAGAAAATATTATGTAAATTTAGGCTATAACAATTGATCATTTACCGAGGGGGACAAAAATATTGCACGGTCAAAATTTACCCAATTTAATAAATTGTTAATATGTAACTGGCCATGTGATTTTATACCATATTTTCTATATATTTCCTAAATAGAATATTTGTTTATTGTTTTGATTTAATATGTTAAAGATTGCAAAAATCGGGTTTGAAAATCT
>CAJVPQ010003750.1:0-10504 GCA_910591825.1 Funneliformis caledonium
TAAATCCGGAAAGTGGTGAAACCGCAGCCTAAAATAGATGCGGTCTTCCACCGCCATTCTTTTCGCCGGGGACTGTACTTGTAAACAATGCTAAAATTCAATATTTTATTTTTAGGTAGAATATTGGACACACTTTTGCTAAAGACTCGAGGCAACCAATGTGAGACCAGTCATCGATGTTTGTTTCGTCAAAATAAGAAGTAAGCGCGATTAGAATGTTCATCTATAAGAAAAGACCGCAGAGTTATGCCACTCGAAACTAACTAAGGGGATTACAAAGGCTGTAAAGAGTTCTAGTAGGTGTGCGATGCCCTCTTTCCAAGCATCGGTTGCAGGGGTCCATATATATGGGTGGGTCCATACAGTCGTAGGATATTGTAAGCCCAGAAATATGACAAAAAAAAATATGTTTAACTCTTATAAGGTCATATCTTCATCCTCAACTTTCTCCGCTTACTAGAAGATTTAATAATGGAATTGTATTTTCGTTAATTGTAAAGAAATGTGGAAGAAGCGTAGAAGGTACTTAAAGATTACTTACCACAATCTTCGTCTCTGAGTTCCTCAACGAAATCCACAATTGCTAAAACTAATCCATCTGCTATTCCCGCGTACTCCCTTGAAAGTATATATTTTTAATCAGCTTGAAGTCAATAAAGATTCCCCGACTGGGATTTTAAAGAATTTTATAATAATGTTATTATTTACAGGCAAAGATAGAAGTAACCTTACAAGTCTTCGTGTGTTTCGAGAAAACTTCTATTACTTCTCGCACGGCATGACCAATGAAGCAGAATCCACTGTCCTTGACAACGCAACCAAATTACCTAAGCTTTCTGGCGTATTGCTGGCCATGCAAAAACAGAATCCACTGTCTTCATGTGCTCCAAGAAAGTAATATCCGTTTTCGAGAACGTTGCTCCTTGCACGGCACGACCAATAAATAGAATCCACTATCCTTGACAATACAACCAAATTACATAAGCTTTCTGGCGTATTGCTGGCCATGCAAAGGCAGAATCCACTACCTTCGTAATAACGTTGAATACTGACGAAAACAAACCAATGACACATGATATGTCAAGTGAATTAATATGGAAGTCACATGATGATCAACATTATATTATTGTCGCGAAAATCGCGTCTTTACCAATATGTCTAACATGTCTATCTTCGAGTTCGTTCGAATAAATCTTCAAAACATTGATTTCTTCAAGTTTGTTATACATTTTAAATACATAAAAGATGATGAAAGGCTTGCATGGGATCACTATACAAGCACCTTGGCATTATCTCAAGATGCAGATATAGAAATTAAAACCTTGGCCAAAAGGAGAAAAGATGAAGCAATGGTGTGTTGATATTTATTTATATATTCTACCTATTATGGCTTACCACTGAAATATATTGTCTTTTATAGGAATTACGAAAAGGACAGTTGGAAGAGTTTTGGTGGGAAGTTGAAGTTGTGACTGCTGAGAAAATTTTTGTGGCCGAATTGCGCTGTATTCAGGTCTTTAAAATTTTAATTTTGACTTAATTATTATTCATTCTTATTCGCTGATTTGCGTCATTTCAACTCCTATAGCTAAAGAATCAAGTAGTTGACGCTAAAAGACATCATCTACAATTTAATTCAGTACCCGATCAAGCGAACAAAACATCCTCACTACTTATCTCAGATGAAGTAGCTATAGACCAGGTATTTTTTTTTATTTCCTAAAGTTGAAGCCTTGATTATCCTTACGCTCCTCATTTCGGTAACATTCTTCATGTATATAGCACAAACAAGATGATGCCGTAACACGTAAGAGAAAGTCGGAAACCCTTGAAGAGAATGACTTTTACGACAATTACGAAGAAATTGTAGATGAAATACAAGATAATATTCTTATTGTGGACAACATAAATGTCCGCTTAAGAATAGAAGAATGGCGCAAAAATTCTGAACATATTTATGAAATACATAAGCAAGAGTATGTTTATCGATGACCTCTTTCAATATTATCTTCTTAAAAGTAATATGCTTATCAGTAAGTTTATTTCACAGTTTGTTACGTTACAATATAATCGATACGATCAGTACTTCAGCAACAGGGGACAGAAATATTTTCGGTGATATTTGGAGTACATTAATTGATGATATGGAAACTGTAACTTCATATTCCATAACGAATTGTGATGATGAGATTAACAATTACGGCAATAATGTTTTGAAAAATGTGGTAAGTAGGAGTTATTTTAACAATGAACACAGTTTTTATTGAATACTAATTTTTTATTATTAGACTTCTATTGAAAAACTGAAATTTGCAATTAAGTCAAATCGGTCCATTTTAAGGACAAATGATAATTCTAAACGTTTGAAAAGACAAGTCCTAAATATATTGAAGGTTTAGTAAGTGTATTGGTATTTTTTTACACTACTATTGAATTTGTGTTAATATTTTAATATTGACAATTTTCACAGTCGTGATCAATTTGTTAATGGAAAAAATTCTTTTAAGGACGAACAAACTTTCACCGACCTTCAAAATTCTATTTAAAGATCTTGGATATTTAGGTTTCGATTGGTAAATTTCAGTATGGTTAATTTATTATTTGTTCTTTTTTTATTAAAATTATTTATGTTTTAATACAGGGGCGAAAAAGCATTAAAATGTTCAGCGATTTTATTAAATAAATCTCAAAGAGATGATAAACGACTAACATTAGTAGCAAAATTGATACCATTATAAAATTGGGTGATTTAAACCTTGAATTTTCTGTTGTGGAAGTTTCAGGACCTCCAACTAATCCAGATCATAGCCATTATGTTGGGGACCGCAATAAGATTGCAAAAAATTTAAAGGTCATTTTAAATTACTGTTATAATACATATCGTGGGGATTTTAAACAATTTCGCAAAATCAAAGTGTATGGCTTACAAGTTTACCGTAAGTTTCTATAAACTAGCTAGGACAGATCATTTAAATTGTCATATCACTTACATGTTTTCTATTATGTATAGGTAATTCTTTTTACATATACAGTTTATCATTACCATACTCTGGTGTATATTACTTCAAGGAAGAATTTGTGTTCGACTATCCCATCATCACCTTACTTGCTTTTAACACTTTACCGAAATTCTTAGGAAATCTATGGAGATTACGTGTAAGTATTTGAATTATAGAGAATGTTATTGTAACAGATATAACTAATAATTTGAATATTATTAGAATATCATTTCTTCATCTGCCAAAGATATCATATCTTATATAGCGAATGAAGAAGAATCTTATGATAATGAACATAATACTGATCCAGTAACTATTTCGCCAAAGAAAAGCCGAAAGAAAAAAAATAAATAATTTAGAGTTTTATTAATTGACACACTTTGTCATTGTTTAGAATCTTGAAAAGCTAATGCTATTGGACATAACACAAGAAAACATTCTGTTGGAATAGATCTCGCTATATAAAATAAATCAAATTTGTAAATATGCTAATTTCTATCATCGAGAGACATGCACGTAGTCATTGAAATCCGCAGTATATTTTGCTGGCATGTGATTTGACTACGCCATTCTATCATGATAACCGCAGTCATTTAATTACGATCTGCCCAAGAGTATGTCATGTATTTTTTACATTTTTTACTCGAAAGTTCCAATGCTTCAAAAGATAAGGCTAACTGTTCTTTTGAACCTAGTAAGCAAAAGCAGATTGTAAAACAGGGTGTCGTTAAAATAAAATAAAAATGGAAGTTGAGTGATTTGAATTTATGATTTACAAATCCTCAGTTGAAACGGTCACCTTATTGATAATAGCGCATTCAAATTACGTATATAGGCTAATCACACATTAATCCGTTTTTGAATAGGAATTATAGGAATTAGTGGTACATGTGCGATTCGTCATCTATATAGATCTCGATCTATGATGAACAAATATTCCGATTTTTATTCCTTTTTTTTTTGTGATTACAATTGAAATAGGAAGTAGGGCAATAACATCCATTCTATAAAACGAACTTCCTAATTAGGGGTATTGGGAAACCCAAACAAAGATTCATGATATTCACCCCCATGCAGTTTTTTGTTTTGCAATTGATCTTAGAAATAAATGGTAAATTTTGAAATATCGATATTACTCCATTAATATTAAATGCACCTCAAATTCAGAGAGAGACATTTGTTATTACTAGACGGGAACTAGGATGTTATAATTGCTTAGATAAAAAAAATGTAATTATGAAAAATAAAGTAACGTAATTTTTTATATTATTTTATTTAATCTGATTAAATTCTCATTTTCACGTGTAGTAGGAATAAAATATAAAAGAATCTTTTTTTCGGTGCATTTGCGCAAGATAATTACTACTATTAAAAAATTTCTGTCAAATCTACTATTGATCCACCAATAAGCTCAGCTCACTTCTCAATAAATTTACTATACATCATCGCTTTATCTAATCATGTCCAGTTTAATTTGTTTAACTCTTTGGGAAGCATGCCATTTTTAGCCTTATCTGCTGTTTTTTCTTTGTGATAATCATGTGGATCGTTATCATAAACAAAAAAAATCTCTGATACTCACTGCAGAAATTAAAACATATTAGTACGGAGATCACTAAAATTAAGAATAAAATTAATAAAATGAATTCTCTGCATATGATACTAAGATCACTAATAAAATTTTCACAAGTTTATCCAAAATTAATGCTGCAGAACTCAGAAAAATTAATGCTGAACTTAATAAACTCATCGCAGAAATTGAAAAATTTAAAACAGATGATACAGGCTATGCTATAGAAGCACAGAAAATCTTTTCAAAACTTAATAACATCAAAGAAGCCTATCAAAATGATTTCCTAAAGAAATCTGTTACGTCCAGATTTATTTTAATTAATGTTATTATCAAAGTTCTCTAAATAAAATAAATTAACATTATATAGCAGTTCAAAGATCTGATTTAATCAATAAAGTGTGTCTAATAAATCTGAAACTAATTCAACCAATAAATTTCTTCTGGTTCTTCTAGTAAGATATAAACAGAATAATTTTTAATAATCAACACTTTTATATATTAGAAATTTGATTAAAAACAAGCTTAAGCTAAATATTTGTAAATATCATTCTATAATTTAAGAATAATTTTTAGATATGTTTAATAGAATTAAAGATGCAAATAATTATTCTTTAAATTATATATATGCTATTATATCAGTTGATATTTTTAGATTTTAGATAGAATTGATTTGAAAAGATATGATAAAGGGTTTTTACTATGAAACTAATATAAAAAGTAAAAATTTAGGAATGATAAATGTTGGAATAAATAACAACTAATTTCACTAAATAGTGAAAATAAAACTATTACTATATGAATTAGTGCTTAGCAGACTTAATAAATAGATATATTCTTTTAAGCCTAAAAAGTATACTATATTTTTATGATATCCTAGAATTAATTAAAAAAGTGATTTATTGATATAAATAAAAATCTGATAAGTCTAACCTCAAAAAGACAGAAATTAGTTAACAAATTTATGATTTAAGAATTATTAAATTAATTTTAGTATATCACTATTTTTTATTATATAGAAAATATTCTAAAATCAATTTCTTTTATAAATATAGGATAAAAATAAGGTTAAATGACTTGTAAAGATAGTATTACTGCCAAATTATCTGAATCATCTATTATTTTTTTATTTTTATTTTTATTTTATTATAACTTTGATAATTAATTTAAAAGTAATGCAATATTACTTTCCTTTTATTAGATTAGATTTTAAAGATTAACTTTTAAGATTAAATTTTTGTATGCCTATTTTATTTTCTTCAAACATTTTACAATATTGATTTCATATTTATCTTTTATAATAGTATAATAGAAAAAGGTAACATAGAATTTAGGAATATAGCATTTATATTTGCTTCATCTTAAAGATTTTACTTATATTTATATCATTATTCTCTTCTTAAGAATTTATATTTATTAGCATTATTTAAAGGACTTTATTTGTTTATACTTATTATATTAAATGTGTATTCATTATCACTTTACTTCTTATGTTTATTATCTTTAGTTACTTAAGCAGTATACTTATAGAAAGTATTTTATATACCAGAGGTTAGCTTTAAACTTAAATTTTATATATAAATCTAATCTTTAATGTATAAGTCTAATTTTTAACCTATAAATTTTTTTAAAAAAAAAAGAAAAAATTAAAATTTAAAAAAAGCAAAAAAAAAAATATATATATATATATAAAAAATAATATAAACAAAGTAAAAAGTTCATACTATTGAAAAATTAAATAAACAAAAAAAAAACAAAAAAAAATATATATAAATAAAATATAAGAAAAAAAAATAAAAAAAACAAAATTAAAAAAATAAAAAAATAAAAAAAAATAAAAAAATAAATAGATAAAAAACTACTTATTAATTGATGCAGTATTTAATGCAATTGAAAATCTGAATAAAAATAAATCAAATTAAAAAAAAATTTAAAAAATTAAAAAAAAATAAAAAATATAAATGAAGAAAAAGAAGAGTAAATAAAAAAATTAAAAAAAAAATATATATAAGAATAGGAAGGGAATAAAAAATTAAAACAAAATTAAATATATATATATATATATATAAGAATAGGAGGAGTAAAAAAAAAGTATAAAAAAAAATTAAAAAAAAGGGAAGATAGAGGAAAGGGAAAATAAAAATATATAAAATAAAATAAAAATAAAGTAAAAAAGATCGAAAAAATAAAAAAAAATAATTAAAAAAAAATCAAAAAAGGAAAAAGAGAAGAGAATAAAAAAAGAATAAAAATAAAAAAGAAATAAAGCAAAATTTTTTAACTTATCATATAAATTATTTTAATTAATCTGATTGAATAATGTTTTATTATAATAAAGTATTTGTTATATATACTGAATAATTTATTATAATAATAATAAATTTCTTATAATAAAGGTCTAATTAGTCTAAACATTAAATTTGTTATATTGAGTTTTGATTATATACAAATATTATTTAATATTAATAATAATTAAAAGTCTAAATAAGAATCTAATACTAAAATAATTATTTTGAAAAAAGTGATAAGTATATATAGATGTTTATAAAAAGAACTTAATGTAAAACAAATAAAATATTTATAATAAAGATTATGCAAAGCTATTACATGTAAAAAAAATAAAACAAATAGAATATGCAATTAAAAAATATAAAAACATTATATTATTTTTTAATCAATTCTTAAATAATTTATATAATTTGTTAATTTTGAATAAATATAAAAATATAAATCATATAATTTATGAAAATTTATAATTTAATTTTCAAAATTTTATATATTAATATATATTTTATAAATTTAACATCTTAAAAATTTTGCTATAACTAGATATTACAAATTAAGAAAAATATCACAAATAATTTTTTCATCAAATTCTTAATTTTTTCTCTTTAATATAGTTTATACATTTTTAATAAGATTTAAATTTAAACTGTATAAAAACTAAGAAAGAACTCTTTTTAGAAGATATTCTTTCAAATTATGCTGAATATTTTGTAAAATATATTTTAGGTTATTGTCTTATTGAAAGACCAAATTGTGATTGTGTAATATAATTGTATTATTATCATATAATTGAAATTTTAAGTTTATAATATATATATTATTTATTGACCTTGAGTTTAGAATTATTTTCTTTTAATTTAGTCTTAAATTTATTTGCAATAATGAAATAATTATATTTAAAGATTTTTCCAATATAGAGTATTTTTTAAAAACAATTTTCTTAAATAATCAAATAAATGATTTATAAAAATTTTATCAGTTTTTTATAATATACTGATATATCATTTTTAGAAATATAAATAAATTTTTAATTAGTTAAAAATTTTCATTATAAGTATAATATACTAATATAATATAAATTTATCAATTAGACAATAAATTATTTACTGTATATATAAAATATTAATATATTAAATATAAATAAAAATATATCTACTAATAAATTTTTTTTTTTTAACGATGTAGTACTGCCAGTAATTTTATTAAATTTATATATAAGGAAATACAAAGTAAATCGAAAATAAATCTATATTAAGTACTAGCTATTTCTCGTAGTTATATTACAAACCCGTTTGAATCGACCTATCATCATCTTTCCCCTCCATCAACTCCACTAAATGCATACTTAATGAAAATTGACATCAGCAAGGAAAGATAAAGAAGACGTCAGTGCCTATCTAAAAATCCAAGAACGCGTAATCAAATTTGTTCGCTAGATGTATCCAAGTCTCCCAGTTAAAAGAGAGGCTTGATGTTTGTCTGTGAGGCAGGGGTGAACTGGCACTTTGTTTACGCTTGTCTTGTTTAGTAATGCCTATTGAATGCTCTTTGGTGATTAATAAGTTGCAATGGTGTTTCCAGACGTCATCGTAAAGCTTTTAGTGAAAGAGGAGCAGCGAGCGTGAAATGATGGATAGGCATCGCTCTTTATTGCTAGTTATTTTATGAACTGTATCTATCAGGGAGGACGAAATTTTGGATTGAATGATGTTTGTGTAGCCATTAGAAGTGTTTGAAGGTGATGCGAAGGTATTGTTAAATACATCCTCTAGTTCAGTTTGGTGTATTGTGTATCTGACTCTGTATGAGGAGCTTAGTTAGTCAATAAGATCATTTTTTGTAGTCAAGATCATGTCTATAATTTTCGAGAAATACGATGGACATATCCAAATATGGAAAGCGGTTTCAGCAGCCATATTGCAACCCACACAAGGCCAGTGTTCATATAAATCTGGTCGTAATAATGTGAGGCGTGACAGTGAAGAAAGTTCATCAATGAAGTTTTTAATCATGAATAATTTGAGCTTGCATGAAGCAAGAGATGTAACAAGAGAAGAGGTGTTTATCGAAAAAAGGTTCCAAATGGCGAACCAATTTATAGATTTATTGACTGTGAGTACTTTGAGTTCATCATTCACATAGAAACTTAATTGGTGCCTCTCTTTCCCTTATTAACTCCTCATCCTCAAAACTTTCTTTTAATGTTTCTCCTCTTTTCTTGAATAATATTACTGGAGGCACCCTACTTATCATAAAAATCCTTTCTAGTAGTCTACTGAAAAGATATAACAAGATTCTCACTAACCATAACTTATATTTTTTAGATCAACTAATCTCCTCCTCAGGTCATCATTTAATCACTACTTCTGATTTCCTTCTCAGGGATTTTGACCATCAGTCAAAAAGATTTGGTTCATCTAATTTTTTCTATAGATTAGACAACATTGTTTTAGAAAATCACGTACATAGATTGATCAAACCAGAATTCAGACTAGCTTCTCCCTTACTATGTTACAAAACTATTTCTCAAGTGCCTACCTTAAGTAGCTGAACAAAAGAAATAGTATCAACCTGGGACACAACGCGCAATAGTCCAATTTTCGGAAAAATTATAGCCGATGTTTCTAACAGTAGCCATCTTATCTGTTACCATTTCACCTACAATATCAACCATAATAATATTTGCCAGCTTATCAAATGCTCCGGTTGTCCCTCAGTAGACAGACCATTTCATCTGGGCGTTGCATCATTAGTATCTCTAATGCCTTGGTCTACTTAGTTCAAACCATTCCAAAACAATCACATACGGTCAAGAATCAACTCAAACAATCAATAAGGGAAATCTCTCGTATCACTAATATGATTTTTTACAAACCATCAAATGATCCTTCTCCAACACTTTCGCTCACTAATAACATCATTGACTTTCTTATTCAACCATTGATACACTCACCCAAGCTTAAACAACTGCAATTAACCTTCATTGATGCAACAGCCCTTACATTTTACACAGATAGCTCCTTAATAGGACCTTAGACAGACAGCTGTAAAATGGGATTTGGTTGGATTTGTTTACACTCTGACAACGGTCTGTTTACCTTCAAAGCCTCACTAGCTAATTGGCCCTCTTTTACACGAGCTGAAATGTATGCTCTCCTCACTGCCCTCGTAGTATCTCCAAATAACGCAGTGGTGGACGTCTATCTAGATAGCCAGACAACAATTCAGGGTTTTTACAAATATGTGCTCTCCAACCATCTTTCTCTGAGAAAGCTCGAAAAAGTCCCCAATCATATGATCTGGAATATTATCTGATACATCACTGACCACCTCAACCTCCAAGTTTCACTTCACAAAATCAAAGCACACGCTGGATACCATTACAATGAAATAGCAGATAGATTAGCTAAAGATGGTTGTAACACACCTCCCCTATCCTTGCTACTTAACAATGTCCCCTTATCAGATCTCTCATTCTGCTTTAATAATATCCCAATTGAGGTCTCTATTAGAAGTTTTCTCAAGCAACTCTTTGCCGCACAAGCTTTTGGCAACTTTCTGGATTTGAACAGGAATGATGAACTCAAAGTACTCACAGTCAATAAATCTATAAATTGGTTCGCCATTTGGAACCTTTTTTCGATAAACA
>CAJVPQ010003751.1:0-10503 GCA_910591825.1 Funneliformis caledonium
TATGCCTCATCACATTCCTGAAAGCATTCTTCTGGGCAGATTAGATATAAGGAATCAGTATCACCATATTTTATCTGGAAACCCCTACTTTTTACGAAATCTGCAATAAGTTAAATATTTCTCCGCCTAGCAGATGTGACATCCCCAGCAAGTTCACGCAAGAAGAAAGGAGACTTACTATCTTCAGCTGTACCATAAAATGAATTCATGTATACCTTAAAAGCATTTTGTTCCGCATCTAAACAAGAATAGTCAAAACAAACTGAAATGTATTCTGCCATGAATTCATGCTTTTCTATATTAATAAAATGGTATAGTTTTTCACTAAGACTGGCACGTTTTTTTCCCTCTATATTTGCTAAAACCTACTCGATAGCTTCTGGTAATGATAAACCTTTACCCATTAAACCTATTACCAGTTTCATGTCTTCTTTTTTATCTTTCAGAGGAGTGAGACGTTTTTTCATCTCAATCCGTTTACGATATAAATATTCCAGCACATTAGCATAGAGACCCTTTTCTTCAGGAATGTTATTATGTCTTATAGACCATGCAAAAACATTATTACCATTAAATTTGAAATTAATTTCATGGAGTGTTTTGCCACTGTTTCTCAAAGACTCAGCATGTTTTCAAGATAAAATGATTTTATCAGGTGAGAGGTTGTAAGTCATAATAAAACTCGGATATAATGATGCAAAGTCTAAGCCAGTTACAGGATGTCTATTTTCGAGTCCTTTTATTGGTGGGAAGACATAGGCACTTGGGAATGATTCTGTTTCTGTTCGTTCTGAAATTGTACTGGTTAAAATCCCTTTTCGCCATGCACTAGCATTTAAAAGATTGTTCACTTTTATCCCTATTGCAAAATAATGCGCATCTGATAATGAAATAAAGGCTATGCTTGCAACCTCCCTGTACTTATTAATCACATTGCGCTTAATCATTAACCGTTGGCAACTAAGGGCATTAACGATACAATATTCGGCTATTTCGCGCATTTGTTCAGCCATTGTGGTATCTGCCTTTTTTAGTGCATTTCTGTAATACTTGAACATGCAGTTAAAAGGCATATCCAATTTACTTTCGAGCCCGCATTCGTTTAGGTAGAATGCTAAACTACTCTTTTTGGCCTTAGAATAAAATTTCATAAAGCAAGGTCGGACATCAATAGCTACGCATTCCGGGATTTTGAGATGCTTTGAATGAAATGGTATATCATTAACCTTTATTGCATTATATTGGTATTGCCATTTTGTAATTTTTTCGAGGCTTGAAGGCTTTAATGACATTTGATTGAACATCCATTCGAAAACCTCTAACTTTTTCGCCTTCTCCACAATGAATCTCCAATCATATTGTGAAACATTAAAACCTACTTCTATATCTAGGGCTAGATTCTTCCAATATAATGCAAATGCTTTCAGTAAATTAGTTTAGTTCCCACATACAACTGTTATCCTACGTGGATCTGGGGCAGTTTCAACATCGACAAGACAGATCTGTTTTAATGGATTAGGGTCGTCTTTCCAATGAACTGTCATGCAAATTATGAATATATTAGATTCATCGCTCTGTGCAGTAGGGAATTTACCTAGTCCGAGCGAACTATATGTCTCTATATCTCATATGAGAACCAGAGTTCGATCTCTTACAAGGGCTGAAGAGATTAATGGATTGTTGTAATCCTCATCGCTTATTGAGCTGTAATTACCCATGGATACTCGAAAAAGATAACTATTTTCTAATAGTGTATATGAATAGTTAGTTAATACTGCCCAGCTTGAAAGTGGTAATCTTTCTTCACAGGCCACTTTGCGATAATAATATATTGGGGTTAGATCATCAGAAGCTGTACGGATACTGACTTCAAGAACTGCTTTTAACGCATTATACTGATCAAATTGATTTCAAGTAATAATACGTATATATAATTTTTTCTCTGTATGATATCCTTGAAGTGAGAAAGTACTAATATTCTTGATCCCAAATTTTGATGTACCTTTGAGAGTATTGGATAATATATTTACTAATCTGGTCTTAAATGTAGATAGTGGCATCTCTTCAGGTACTTCAACATCAAAGAAGGGCTTAATGCCTGTAATTTTTATGACTGCTTTTTGTCCATTAATCAAAGTACCAATAATACGCAAAATATAGGAGGAGATACTATTTACATATTCGAAAGTATCATCACTAACTTCAGTAGGCATGAAATGTATGGGTTGCTTGTCAGATAGGCTTTGTTGAAGTATAACGGTCATCCCATTATCAAATTCTGCCACAATATCATTACGTGATGGAATACCAGTTAAAGGGCCAGCATTATTATAATAAATGAGAGGGGCAGTTCTGGAGCGATCAGTTTGGTCGAAATTAGTTGGTGTATGCATGATGTTAGTTTGAAAAGTTATACTATCTTTATAAAATTTAGAAATGTTTAATTTATTTTTTTCGATGGTTACAAAAAAGAGGTGATAGTAAATACAGTAAGTAAAATACAAAAGAAAGGCAAAATGATATACATTCAGATGATAAGTCTTCTTCGTAATCATTATATAAAAAATTGAAAGAAGACTTATACTTTTTAGATATATACTCAGGTATGGTATAGTCTTCGCGTAAGACTTATCCTTCCTAGATATACATCCAGGTATGATATGAATACTTTTGCAGAATTATATTATATGAAAATGGCAGAAGCCTTCATCTTTCTAGATATATCCTGGGAATGGTATAGCCTCCGCGTAAGACTTATCCTTATTAGATATGTACTCGAGTATGATATGAAGCCTTCTTCAGAATTATTATATAAAAAATTGGAAGAAGGCTACATTTTTCCTAGATATATCCCAGGTATAGTCTCCGACAGTTTTTTTTGATGAATGCAAAAAAGAGGCGTATAGCAAGATGATAAAGGGGCCAGGAATAAATGCATTCTTAATAGGTATTATTCAGAGTATTCTTCTTCGGAATCTTTATATAAAATAATGGAAGAAGAATACCCTATTACTAGTGTATACCTGGCATATATAATATCTAGGGTAGACAAGTGCGTAAAAATATTGGCAGAAGAATATCCAATCATTAGTATATACTCGATATATATTGTACTTAGGAACAGTACTGCATTGCTAGTATCGCACTATCACCACATTATACCTCTGATTTTCTAACCAATTAAAACACCAGACTGAGACCCAAATATCCCTCGAAAGTAATAAGAAGGTTGCGAGCAAATGATGAGGAAGTGACGGGAAAGTGCTCAGAACTGAAGGCGCAGTAAATTATGATAATTTCGACTAATACCAATTCATAATTCTGGCTGAATTTAAGGTGCACTAAATTACGATCACCTGATATTGCACATTTTTACACTGAATGTCATCTGATATTAAGCCCTCTGGGATCACTATCATATGATTCTCTTAACAATACATGCGTAAAGAATTACCTTTCACTGAGCCCTTTGGGAACACTATCATATGACTCTTCTAACAAGATACATAGTGTATCTCTCTTGCAATCATTTCAGTTAACACTATATCATAATTTTAGCCATTTCCTCACCAGTTCCATGACAGCTCCAGGATACTAGCAGGTTACTATCATGGCACTAAGCTGGATCTCCGAATCACATGTTCTAAAGATCTGCCAGAATTATGGTATAATGTCAGCCAAAATTAATCACGAATTTACTGCGCCACTCGACATATTATTTTATTACAATTTGGCATTTTAATAGGCAACCAAATAGGCACACATCTCATCTATATTTACTAACCAACAGTTCACAGAAAGGGAAAACAGCCCCCATCTTTAGAACAAAATAATCAATAGACTATGGTGTTCTAGGACATATTAATCAATAGACTATGGTGTCCTAGAACATATTAATTGATAAACTATGACATCTTAGGACATAATAGTCTGGAGCAAGTAGTGTTCTAGGACATGATAATATATTAATATATTATCATGTCTTAGAACACTACTGTATTAATTAAAATAAATAAATAAAATATAAAAAAAAAACATTATAATTATAGTAAAAGATCAATTTAATTATAAAATATATTCTATAATTTTATAATTATTATATAAAAATATTTTTATTTTTATATTTATTATTTTATAATAAATTAACTTATAAATATTTTATAATATATAAAATTCATTTTTATAAATTAGAATTTCTATTAAAAAATAAATTAAATTAAAAATTAAAAAAAAAATCTAAAAAAAAATAAAAAATAAAAAAAAAATTTTTAAGTTGATATAGAGTATTTGAATTTAAATTATATGATATATATTTTCACTGATATTATATTTCTTTTGTTTTTAATTTTTAAAAAAATTTTTATATATATATATAAAGGCAGCAAAACTAAGGTAATTTTTACAATTTAATTCAGAAACTTAGAATCTTTTCAGTGAAAATTTATTATTTGTCACATTATATCTATTATATAGCTAATTTTTTAATTTCTTAATATAAGTAAAAATAATATTAATACTGATTATGTCACAGAATCTCTGTTTAAATATCTTATATACAAATAAAAATTGCTATAAAAAAAATAAATAAAATTAATTATAATAAGAATATATTATTTATTTATTTATTTAATACATAAATGAAAAATATAATAATTAAAAAATAAAAAGAAATTTTTATTTTTTATATTATATCTGAAAAAATAAAAAATTTAAAAAAAGCAATTTAAAATTAATTTTAATAAATAAAAATTATCTATTTTAAAAATATTTATATCATTAAAATTAATTTTAATTTTTAAATTAATATTAATATATTTCTGATTTATTATTATAATATAATAAATATACTATTTTTTTAAAAAATATAAGAGATAAAAGGTAAATTTTATATATAATATTTTAATAATAAATAATAAATATAGTTAATTATACTTAAGATTATTTATAATCTTATTTATATTAAAGCTATTAATTTTTAATATTTTTTCTTTAAATATATAAATATTCTTATAATTATTATTTTTTAAATTATTATTTACTTATAAACTTTTTAAATAAATATTATTTCTTAATAAAATAATTTTATTAAACTTAATTAATTTAAATAATAAATTTTTTTATTTATAATATTAAATTCTCAATCAATTATAATGTACTAAATTTATTATTGTATAATTATTTTTTATTAAAGATATATTTAATTTTAAAGATTTAAATTAAATTCTCTAATGAATTTCTAAATAATTTTATTTTTAATTCAAAACTTTTATAAATAATTATTAATTAATTAGTTTGTAAAAAAAAATGTATATAGATTATGAAAAGCAATGATTACAAATAAATCAATTAGTTTATATGGGAGTGTTTCTAGGAAAATCAGGTTCCGAGAAATTTTTGACTAAAATTAAGAGCTTAATACATTTTAATCTAATAACATCAAAAACTAAAATGCAATAAAAATCTCAATTTTGCTAAAAAATTCCCGGAACCTGATTTTCCTAGCAATCAACCCATATGATCGTTAATAAATAATTCTAAAATCAAACGTATTATACATTAATAGTAATCTTGAGTTGCAAAACTAAGCCTTTTATAATATAATATCTAGATCATTTCTTTATCATTCTATTCGAATCCTGCTCAAGAAAGTCTTGAAAGATTTATCCATAACTTAAAAATTAATCCAAACCATTCTCAAAACCAATTGTTTTTCATCAGGTAATTTCACTCCCTTTTCTATTCTGGAATTGATTATCCCAATAGAAAGTGGGATTAAGTAATTCCGTAATCAATTACAAAACCCATAAATAGTTAGTATATTATTAACAATATAAAAAAAGTAAAAGTAATTCATAGTAGATCTTTTCTTATTCGTAGTAAAATAACTCAAATTGGTATTACAACGGATCTGTTTGTGGTTTCGTATTTAGATTAGTTTTTCGATCCCAGTATTTACCATCCACCGTTGTAAATGGAAAATATTACATAAAAAAAAGTCTGCTGTGTTAGTTATTTCTACGCTTCGTATCTATCATATTTCCATTCTTTTTTATAATTGATGTTGTTAATACTAATAAATTGCATTTACAAGGAACTTCTTTTTTGATACAATGTTTGTTATTTTTTAAAAATAAAATAAAATAAATAAAATTAGTAATTATATTTGTGTATAAGTTATGAGAATGAATATTCACTGTGTACATTACAATTTTATATGTACAAATTAAGTTACGAAACGAAATATTTTGTTGCAATTTTAATGTGATTTTTTTTTAATTGCTTATGTTTTAGACAAGTTGAATGAAACACCTTAATTTGCTAAACTTGCAGTCATTAAAAATCAATTAAATTGCAAAGAAAGAAAAACATAAACACTATCTTTAAAAATTTTTTTTTTTTTTGTTTTTAGAGAATAAGATAAAGAAAAAGGGGTTTTTTTATGAAAATAATAATCGATGATTTAAAATAAAAACTAACCAAGTCACTTGTTTGTTATAAGCAAATAAGTGATGTTTGATTTTGGGTGAATGAAAGAGAAGAAAAAGCAAAGAAAATACAAATAATTAAAAACCAATTCATTTTTTACTACACGCAAATACAAAAATTATTTAATTACAATCAATCAATCATGCTTTTTGTAAGGATTGACGATATCAAAGGAGGAAAAAAGGTAATGTATATAAAAAATAATAATTTTCAAACACCAATCCCATAATTGACAAAACCTTCTCTCAATCGATTATGAACACCATCCTCTCGCAACGAAGGAGCATCATTCTACTTGATAAATATGAAAAGATAACCCGAGAGTTTAGATTGATTCACTGAAAATAAATTTGAAATAAAATTTAATTTTTTTTAATAAATACCGTTGCTTTTGAAGAAGAATTGGCTTCATCAGGTAAAAGTAAATTAGACAAAGACATGGCACTAGAACGATTAGCAGCCGAAACATCGACAACATTTGAATTTGAATCAACTAAATAGTTATTTCTAGCTTGATTAGATAAAATAAATAATTGAGCAGCTGCCCAAACTACTTCTGGATCAACTTTTGACTGTGATAATGCGCTTTGTACTAATGCATTAATATCAAAGGTATAAAAACTTCCTGCTGCCTGTTGTTGTTGTTGTTGCTGCTGCTGCTGCTGTTGTTGTTGTTGTTGTTGTTGTTGTTGTTGTTGTTGAGTAACTACTGTTGAGAATGCTTCTTTATCAAGTTGTTGCTGCTGTTCTTGTCTCTTTTGTTCCTGAGAAGGTATTGTTGACGTTGTCATGCGTGAACTTGAAGTGTTAGTAGAATATGCTGTCGAACTTCGAGAAGTTGGTAAATTTTTTTGTGGTTCGTCAATATCCATACTATCATAAGTTTCTTTTGTTGGTTCGTTACGAATAGTTTGTTGTCGTGAAGGTGACATTTTTTTTTTTAATTTATTTAATAATGGAATGAAAATCCTAAATGAAAACTACTTTAAACAAAAATGGGAGGAAAAAAAGAAAAAAATAAAAATAAAAATAAAAAAACAATATTGTGCCGTAAGATTATTTTTTCTCTAACTAAAAAAAAAGAAAAAAGAGAGAGCAAGAAATAATTTGCTATTTCTCAGTTCAAAAAAGAAACGATCATTTTTATATGCAATCAAATAGAGACTAACAGCTAAAAGTTTACTACTGTAGAAATTCATTCAACAGTTCCTGTCGATGACGGGATCTTCAATATACTTGTGTTACGTAATATCATGTAAATAATTGACTCAAACCAAAAAAGTCTGAAATGAGAATTAGAATATAGAACGAATTATCTAATAGTATTGATGCGTTAGCCTTTTTTCTATATTAATTAAACATACATAAGATTCAAAAAGTATAAGCAATTTTTAACTTTAAAGAGATTTATTAGTATAATGCTTTGTCGATTTTTTTTCATTATCTACGCTATCGTCCGATCGAAGCATTCTCCAAGAAGGCGGTTCTTCATTATCAACTAAATCAATGCTAGTAACTCGGACAAATAAGGCCCTATCCTCCTCATATCTACAAAAAAGAGAATTGGCTATTGTTCTATTCTTTGCACGTGGATGTTGTGCCAAAAGTTTCACTGCATGTTTTTGTGGGAGGACAAAATTTATCATAATTGCTTAACTTTTGTGATTTTTAATATCCAATCGTATACTTATCTCGATTGTTAAAATGTCCGGATTTACGGAAATAATGGTAATTCGTTAAAAGAAATAGGAAGAATCGTGAAAGTTTACATAGCATATACATATAATTTAAGAAAGAATATAAAGATATATTTTATAATATTTTATAAATGTATACTCTTCTATAAGAGGCATTTATAGGTATTCTAATTATGATATCATACTTAATTTTAAAAAATTCTTGATATTTTAAAATTATAAAAAAAAATAAATTGTAAAAAATGATTATCTTATAAAATAGCAATTTAATATTAAAAAAAATACTTTTTTTTTTAATTTATATACTTATTTTTGTTAATAAAAATATATAAATATTTTACAATACTAATAACTGAAATTTAAACTATTATTCATTTCATTTATTATTTTTATTAGATTATTATAAATCTGCTATAATTTAATTTTCTTTAATAATTTAAAATCTATATATTTTTTTTTTTAAAAAAAAATAGTAAAAAATAAACTTTAAATATAAATAAATTTATTTTATCACTTAAATAAAAACTTTATATATATTATAAATTTAAATAATTATATAAAATTGTATTATACAACTAACTTTATTAACAATTTTTAGATAAATAAATAAATAATTAATTAAATTATTTATTATATATTTATTTATAATTTTTGTATATAATTTTTAAATATGTAAAAATATATTTTATATAATAAAAAATATATATATATATTGCATAATAATTACTATCTTTGAGAAATATGTTTCTGATTGGTTTTATGTTAAAAGTAAGTGAATCTTAGGTGATTTCTTATATTATATTATTTCATTGCTTCTTATTTCTGAAAAAATTCGCTAATTTGTTTCTATCACTATTATTATTAATTATATCTGTGAAAAATTTTCATGATCAATAATCACGTATTTCAGTCAAAAATCAGAAATAAGTATAGGACATTCACACTATTGTCACTAACTACGTAGAATATGATCACATGCATTAATTAATCTGATTAATTTATACAATCAGATTTATACTTCTATTTTACATACTTTTTAAAATATTTAAAAATCTCATTCGAGACAATAATTCCTCCTTATTACAAACTGGACAAGAATAGACTTGAAATAACATAAGTTGATTGTGTCCTTCTTACCATTAAAGACTTTAAAGAACTTGCAACAATACTTCTTTCCTCTCACAAACTGAAACTAGCTGATGATAAAATTGTAATAATAACCATTAACGTTTAAACTGATATGCTATTTTTTGTTGAGATATCAACAAACATTTCTTCTTGTATTAAATTATGATAAAATAAAATAGGACAAAGAATCGCTGAACTTATATATGAAGTTATCCACTGATAATAAAATAATAATAGGATTGTTAGACTTTACAGTAGCAATGTATATTTTATGAATTATCACAAGAATTTTTTTCTTTATGCCTGTTCTAAATATCATGTACTTTTAACATATATTTAACTATAAACAGCTTATATTTACCTCTGCCAAATCCTATTGTTCGAGGCCCAGATGCTTTTGTTGTTCTTATCACAAGGTTTTTTTCTCATTACAGTCAACTTTTGATATAGAGAACTCTTGATATAACGAATTTTTTGAACAAATATAATAAAAATACTCTTGTTATAGCGAATTGGCCAATCAAATCTTTTAAAATCTTCATTATAGCCTTATAGTGAAGTTGAGGTCTAAGACATAGAGTTCGTTATAACAAGAGTTAACTGTATATAAATGGTTTGCATGTTTATTATATTTTTTAATCTTTTTTATTGCAGGTAGAATATATTATCAGCAAGTGATCAAGATGAGGCATTTCCCTTAGTTGCCTTAAATTTTGTCGTAGAAATACATTTGAATAATGATTCTGAGAATTATTATTACTGAAAAATATTAAATTACATAAATGCAAATATTGAAGTAAGTGACTAATGATTATTTATTTGTCGATTATGTTTATTTTATTATTGCTATTAATTATTATGGTTAGTTTATTTAGAAAGGTATTTTAATTGATCCTCGCAATCAAACTATAACAGTATATTGAGTTGATAGAAATAATATTATTTGGAATATAGAAACCTTCATACTTTTAGTGGGATACCACCATATGATATAATTATATCATATGGTGGTATCCCATTTGCCCTAGATTATATTACCACCATATAATCTGGATACCACCATATAATCTAATTACTACCATATAATCTGGATACCACCATATAATCTAATTACTACCATATAATCTGGATACCACCATATAATCTAATTACCACCATATAATCTAATTATCACCATATAATCTAATTACCA
>CAJVPQ010003752.1:0-10499 GCA_910591825.1 Funneliformis caledonium
AAAAGGAAGATGGTGACCTTGAATAAACAATTCCCATAAATTAGAATCGGAAACAATTATGATATTATAACTTATACAACGACATGAGCTGACCGTAATACCATTATAAATAACGATACACGCATGAAATTTTTTTTGGGTTGTGGTGTGCATATATATACAAGAAAACGACCTAGAGTTTGCAAACTAACATTTATTTCGTACAGATTTCTGAGGACCTAAGTAGTATCACAGAATGCAAAATAACATCCTTTATTAAGTTTATTGTTAATAACTGATGATTTACTTATCTCGTTATAATAATGTACAGCACATTAAAATCTAATAAGGAATCCTATAATTTATTAAATTGATTTCAACCATAATATTTAAAATGTACTTTATTTTGAAAAATAATAATCAAATACGCGATAAATCCACCTGGTACATATTTATATATTCAGGAACATCATTAAGTATTTTAATTTCTTTAAAAACACCCAACTTTTTAAACTTTTCAATTAATTTACTTTCATTCATTCCAAATTCCGTATATAAATTCGTATGAATAGTCAAAGAAAGTGGAATACGTGACACACGGTTCGACCAGCATTTGAAGATAGGATTTAACCATTGAAATTCCCTTTTCTCATTTACGCAACATCTAATATCTACCTTTAACTCATGAAACTTTTTAGGTGAAAATTCTACAATCATTCATGCACTGATATATAGTTATCACCATCCACCACTCCAAATATCAATGCTTTCTAATTGTTCAAAACCATTAAAAATTACTTTTAGTGAATCCAAATTCCTATATAAACTTATAAATCGTAACGACCTTAAATTTGTACAAAAATTGGCTATAGCTAAATGTAATGAAACATCATTATCTTCTTTTTTGCCAAGATCAAGTTTTTTTAAATTCTTTCCATTGTTTTCTAAGAAATTGTTCATGTATTCAACATCTGGACATTTATATATTCAAAAGTTAAAATTTGTAATTTTGGAAGTGTTGCATATTGTTACGATTAAATGTAATCCCGGCCGAAATCTTTATAACTTCGCTTGAAAATCGTTCATGATTATTATAGTTAGTCCCTTTGACGATCATTTGCCAGGCTGTCACGGTGCCAGGATGTCAAGATGCCAGGTTGTCACTGCGCCAGTTTGTCAAGGTGCCAGTTTGTCAAGATGCCAGTATGACAAATGGTCAAAATTCCAGGCTGGCTTAATTAAAATTCTTTTATATATATCGTGCCGGAAATCCTAAAACAGCTCAATATCCCATGCTCGCCTTTAACATATTTCTTTGAAATTCATTCCCTTCGCAATCCTCCTTTTACGCCTTCGCGATAATTTCGATTTTCGCTCTTTTAATTTTATAATTTCGCATTTGTAATAGCGTTTATTATTTTTATTTTAATTCCGATTTTTTTTTATTAGATTTTATTATTCAATTTTTATGTAACAATTTCGTAATTGCGCAGTTTTAATTAATTAGAATTAGTATTTGGCATTTATAGCGTTTAAAATATTGATATAACGAAAGTGTAGAGCGCCGACGTTAAGGCAACACTGATTAATTGATATTATTAAATTAATACTTGTCACAATATGATTTAATCGCTGCCGATAAAGATGTTCAATCCCTCGGACTTTTTAAAGAAGATACAAAATGAGAAGATTTAAATGTGAAAAAGGATTAGAATTACAAACCTAGTCATGCCTTCATTAAAAACCTTCTGCTTACATTACAAATTGTTTATAAATACATAAACGAAAGAACTGAATACAACAATATTGAAGATTTTTAAAATATTCTAATCCTTTTTTTTTTAAAGATGATAATGAAAGTTCTTGTAAATTTGAAAGTTTAGAAATAAATGACAATTGAATGTGCATTCCAACAATGTGTAACTTTGGTAAATGTTTTTGGAAATTTTGTTATTAGTTGCCTTTCAAGTGAATAACTGACACGATAATTCAAGTACTAGTATTTTAAATGTTTTTAAACAGAAATTAATTCTGTTAACCCATTTGAGATGGAAACTTTAAAAGATATTTTTAGTGATTGTAAATTATGACAAATTCGAGACATCTGATAAAAAAATTCAGGATAGACGTTTGAATTACATGAAAATTCATAAAGATTATTTAAACAATCCTTTCTTCTAGGATAAGCGATAAATGGAATATTTTGAAGGTAGTAGCATGAGCCAAAATCAGACTGTAAAATTTTAAAGTGGTTTGATTCATAAGCATTTTAAATATTTCCCGTGTTGTAATAAAAATCTTATTTTTGTCAAGTAAAAAGGTTGTTGTTTCCTGAGAAATCTTGTAATTTCACGATCAATATTATGAATATTAAGCCTTTTGATAAAAGCTATATAATTTAAACAAAGGAGGTCTTGAAGTTGAGGTTGAAATTATGATCCCATTCTTATATAAAATCGCTTTGGATTCCTTAGGAAGACAAGTGATTAAGGTTTTAAAATTTTGCATGTCTCTCCATAAAATTCGAACAGAGACTTCACACCAAAGACGGTTCACCAACAAGTATGAGCGTAAATTATTTTCTTTAAAATATTCAAAAATTTCAATTTAGGCAGTCAGCTGGAAGGTACAAAGTCTTTTTTTTTTTTGAAAAAAAAAAAGGGGGAAAGTTGAGAAAAAAAAAATGAACATTCATATAGCAGAACATTACTGCCGATCATTCACCGCATTTGGGCAACAACAGGATAGCCGAAAAAAAAAATTTGCATAGGACGCAGTAGAACTTTAGTGATAATTTTAATAAAATAATCTAAAATAAATTATTTTTGTTTTGGAAATTATTAAACTTTATCAGCCGTTAGGCTTAAATAACTAAAAATTAAATTTGCTTATTTATGAATAGTCGACAAAACCGATCGAATTCTTCTTTCACCTCATTGATAATTAAAATCGGTTCTAAATTTCCAAAGTATCTTTATAATAATAAGGTTGTGTTTCATAATTAATATTTGGCTACAAAAAAAAAATAATTGAAAGAATACATACAATAAATATTATGCTGATTTTGTCTTTCGAAGGTCAAAAAAATGTAAATGAAAAGTCAGACAAAAAATAAATGACTATACTATTAAGCCACTGATTGGCTAAATCCTAGCCTTAGTTGTAAAACACTATTGTGTATATATAAATTCAATAAAGATTGATTATTATGGTAGATAAAACTCATACAAAATGACCAACCGAACAATTTAAATAAAAAAAATCCAATCAAAAAAAATGGTTTTTAAAAAAACATTTTAGAAAAATCCTTAGACTTGGAACAAAGTAACGTTCAGAATTAAAATATTTAGAAGAAAGATTAGAAAACGTGAAGAAGAATCCAAAGTAAGCAAGAAATTATTAATGAATTAGAAAAGAGGAACAGTCATCTTAAATTTATTATTTATGATGATACAATTGATAGTTTAACTATTACAGATAGGATTGAACACATTAGGCAGATTGTAAAGATATCGAAAATTGACAACACACAACTGTAGCAATTCTCAAATAATTGGCATACCAACTCCTTAAAGATTATCGAATCATAAAATTTTTTTAAAAAAAAAATTGCTGCGACTCGCAATGATCCAGCCCAAAGAATTGTACAAAAAAAATAAATGTAAATGATCCCCAGTTAACAAAATAATAAAAATAATAAAAATTAAGAGCATCGCAGCAGATAAGGATGTAACGGTTGACTCAGAGTCGCAGATTTTAAATTCAGCCTAATCTGAATTTACCTGAATTACAAACAATTTTACCAAATTTAAAAATCGAACCGGAACTGGCTCCGGACTAGCTCAAAAGATTCTGCTCAAATAAAGATAATTATATGTTGTTAACCCGTCAAACAATTTTTCAATATCAAATGCTTCATTTGTATAAATTTAACTTGACGCTCCTAGTCCTAATTTACTTTTGGAGAACCGAAGTAGATCCGAAGAGTACCGAAATGGAACGTCCCCATCCCTAGCAGCAGATCGAACCGACACTTCATTGCGAAGATAAATCTAAAAACAAAAAATAAAATAAAATTAGAAAATTTAATAATAAAAAAATAATAATGTAAAAAAGGAAACAGAGAAAAATAAATCTACCTATCACATCCTTAATAATAATAATATATGAAATTAAATAAAGGCAAATTTATCCTAGACTCCGGGTTTAGGTTATTATCCTAGACCCCATTATAAATAATTTCTTTTAAAGTACTTATCACGTGATATATACAGTTCAAGAGCGCTCAATTGTAATTTCACTTTGTCGAGATATTGAGAAGGCTTGTTAACGGGCTATTAGAAAAAATATTAAGATATAACCTATCGCGAGGATATGGTTAGGTTTCTACGATCGATATCAGAAAATATTTTGCCGATTTAACAATGCCATAGAAAGCTTTTTCGCAAAATATCTTAAAGAGTTATGTAAACTTTTAATTAAGAAT
This sequence comes from Funneliformis caledonium, assembly GCA_910591825.1. Classification (NCBI taxonomy): domain Eukaryota; kingdom Fungi; phylum Glomeromycota; class Glomeromycetes; order Glomerales; family Glomeraceae; genus Funneliformis; species Funneliformis caledonium. Next base: position 4,466 of record CAJVPQ010003752.1, read on the forward strand.
CATTAAGATAATTCTTTAAGTGACAAAATTAAAATGATATAGACGGTTAGTAAATTAAATAATGCGATCAATCGTGAAACAAAACATTTTTTCTAAAACGTTATTCCAAAATACTTCCAAGTGGATGGTGGAAATTCTTCTTTCGAAGAAATTGTGAATGTAAATAAGGTTGGTGCAATTTGTAGATCCCAATTATCTATATCTTGTGCAGTTTTTGCTAAAGATTCATATAAAGTACAGTTAAATCATTTTACTAAACCATTTGTTTAGAGGTGATAAGGTATTGAATCTTGAATTTATCTATCAATTCTTTGATCATCTGATTGTTAAAATGAGTTCCTCATCAGAAAGGATCTTTGTAGAACTTCTATAATAACAGATTATATTTTCATAAATATATAGAGCAACTTGTTCTGCAGTAGCTTTAAAAATAGCTTTAGCTTCAGGCCACTTGGTAAAATAATCAACAGCTATAATGATTTATTTGTTACTATTTGATGTTATAAGTAAAGATCTAACAAAATCTATACTAATTTGATAAAAAGATGCTTGGACTGATATAGGGTATAATTCCTCATGTTTCTTTAGTTTTCTTCTTCTTTGGCAATTATTATAAGTATGAATTTATTTTCTAATATTTCATATAATTGTGGCTAATAGTATCATTCTTGAATTTTATTAAACATTATATCTACTCTAAAATGTCTAGCAGTTGGATCATTATGCATTATTTAGAGTACTGCTTTTATTTTATATAATCAAATAACTCTAAGAAGCTTTTGATGAATATGTTTATACAAATAATTATTTTTAATTTCAAAATATCTAGATTGTTTAATTAATTTTTGTTGCTGAGTTATTATTAAATTGTTAGATAAAGTTTGATTTTGTAAATATTTAAAAAGATGATTATATTATATTTATTTTAAGCTATTTGTAATGTTGCAAACACTTTGGTTTTCATACAAATAAATATATTTTAAATAATGTTGAAATAGATGAAGGATTACTAAGAGGATAGGGGATAATATCTAACATTTCATAAAGATGAAAATATGCATTTTCTTTTTAAACTAAAACTGATTATTCCTACTATACATTATTAATTAAATAAGTTAGTTTCATATCAGGATGAATTTTCCTCTTCCATATCCTATAATACAATTATAAATAATTGTATATATTATAAGGTAAATTTTATTTACATACTTTACAATAGATATATAATGATTCTCAATATCACAGACAAAGTACATTGTGATTCTTTTTAGTAATAAATTGATTAGCTATAACTGATTTAATTTTGATATTTTCATAGTATATATCTTTTATTTCATCCTTTAAGCTTTCATATTCAACTGTAGTGATCAAAGGTATATTGGAAAATTGTCGAATTATTTAATTATTAAACTATGTTTATTTATTATCATTAATAGAATTATGCTCAAAAGAAATATACCATTCATCTTCTACTACTTCAATTTTAATAGTAGTTACTATGAAGACTTCCTGTGCATTATTTTTATATTTTTGATCATTATTGATTTAAGAAAAGGCATCTGTATTTGCATTCAGTTTTTCAAGCCTATGTTTGATTTTAAAATTATATTATTAAAGTTTCATGATCCATTTTGCTCTTCTACCTTTAAGAATCTTAATATTTATAGCTATTTAAGAATGAATTATTAGTAATAATGGTAAAAGATTGTGAGCTTAAATAATGATGAAAATATCTTACAGCCTATATAATTGCAAGGCATTCCTGATCAGTTATTTCATATTTTGCTCAGCTTTATTCATATTTTGCTAGTATATGTTACTATGTAGTTAAGTCCATTTTCTAATTTTTGAGAGAGAACAGCTCATAAGCTATTTTCAGAAGCATCAGTGTATTAAATAAATAGTTTATTAAAATTTGAATACTGCAGGATCAGTGCAGTAATTAATTTATTCTTTAAAATATCGAAGGCTTTTTGTTGAATATTTATCTAAGAAAATAGTTCTTCTTTTTTCAACAATTATATTAGAGGTTTAGTAATATTTAAAAATTCTAAAACAAATCATCAATAGTTTGAGAATAATCCTAATGCAAACCTTAAGCTTATTAAATTAACTGAAATTGGGAAGATTTAACTTTGTCAATTTTATAAGGTCAAATTATAATCTATTTCTTTTAATTACATATCCTAAATACATAATATTAGATAGGCAAAAATGATATTTTTTAAGCTTGATCATTAAATTTACTTGTTTGATCACTTGAAATACTTTTCTCAAATGTTAGATATGATTTTTATAAGTTATTAAATAAATAATGATATTATTTAAATAGACAGTAATGAATTTATACAAGAATTCTTGAAGGATATGATTCATTAATCTTTAAAAGATTGCTGGTGTATTCTTTAAATCAAAAGGTATAATATAAAATTCATAAAGCCCAAATTGAAAAATAAAAGCCATTTTTTTCTTATTTTTTTCACTCATTTCTACTTACCAATAGTCACTAACAAGGTCAAAAATAGAAAACCAATTTGCTTCTCTAAATTTTTTCTAATAAATCATCAATTCTCAGTAAAAGATATGCATCACATTTAAAGATAGAGTTTAATTTTCTATAATTAATGCAGATATGTTTATCTCCAGTTTTCTTTATTACTATAATAACAGAAGAAGCCCAAGGGTTTAGTGACTTCCATTTTCTTCTATACATTTTATTTCTCTTTTAAGAAAATTATGTTTTCACTGGATCTTTACACTTATAAGCTCTGGTAGTAACTGGATTATGATTATTAGTTAAAATATTATATTTTACCAAACTAGTTTATCCAATTTTTGTTTAGCTTAGAGCACATATATCCTTGTAATTGTCAATTAAATTTTGAAAAGATGTTTGTTGTTCATTATCAAGAAGTTTAACTTGAAGGTTATCTTTAATTTTCCAAATATTCTTTTTAAAAGTTTCAGCAAAAAATACAGCTGGATTAGGTTCAAACTCTTCTTTAAATGTAAGAGTTAAATAAACAGAGTTTTCTTCATTTTATAGATTATAATCAAGAGGTAAAAAGTCAATTTTTCCTTGTATTCTTCTTGACTATCTGCTATATAAGCCTCAATTTTGCTAAGTTCTTCTTCTTCATAATCATCTAAACTTGTTCTAATTTGTCATCTTATTAGTTTTGAGTAGTAGAGTAACTAATAAGAGTTTCATTAACACTAAAAATTACAGAAACTATAATTGTTTTTGCTAAATATCTTAATTTAATCTGATTGGTTCCAAAATAAAGACTGGAATAGATTTTTCTAAACCAGTCTATTTCTAAAATTAAGGTTTTATTCTGAAAATCGATTACTTGTAAAGAATAGAAATTAACAAATTTTAAATAGTAATTTGAATCTTTTTGACTTGTTTTAATACTCTAGTTCTTTCTCTATTAGCAATAATTACAATAGTACAGATACCCGCCAAAGTCTCTGAATGTCATCTTTCAGCTATTTCATACTGAATACATCATATGACTGTATAATACTGCAGTTATGTAATGTATCTGACCTTGTTTGCTTGAATCAAAACCAAATAAAAATGTGTTTGGTTTGTTTATTTTAATTTTTAACCAAAATAAAATTTACCTTCTGAAAATCACGAAAATGTTCAAAGAACAATGCGGCGGTATATATTTTGCTGTTAACGTGGTGATAGTTACCAGGCTATTACTATAAATATCAGTTGTGGATTTTTAACAGTATTTAGAACTTTAAAAAGAATAGATGACACCAAAACTGTTAATTCGAAACTTCGTTCTGGTCAATCATCCTTAATTAAAGATTCGTAGTGAAACCAGCTGAAGTGATTTATCAAAGTGAATTCAAGCTGTGATGAAGCAAATAAAGGTCTGACTAAGTACTAATTATTTAGAACCAAATGTGTAGCATATCGTACATTAATAAATAAATTAATAAATTTTTTTAATAAACTTTAACATTTTAAGTTTTATATTGAGCCAAAAAGCATTCAGAGACTTTTGGCGGAAGTCTGTATTAGACTGTTTATCAATAGATAATCCCATATTTTTCATTAATTTTCTAGTAATAATACTAATAGCAGCTTCAGAATCTAGAATAGTGATTACAGAATTTCCTTTAATTCTAATATAACAGTAAACAGCTGTTAATTTATCTCTTTTTCTTTGTCACTTTTTTGGTTAGCATAGTTTATTTCTTAAATTTTTAGTCTTCTCAATTCTTGAGCAAGATTACATCTCTGATTTGGGTATTGTAAAAGTTGATCAATTTTTGCAAAAAAGGTATTTGTAATAAATCTTGCAAAATATTATAAAAAGGCATTTGGTCAATTTGAGTTAGTCCTTATTTAACTTTCTTTTAAAAGTTAGAGTAACAATTTGTAAAGACTCTACTTTCATAAATTCATCATTAGGCTTTCTACTTTTCAAGTTTAATTCTCTTTTGGATTCTGATTGTCTTTTCCTTTCTACTTCTAATTGTTATACAGTTTTTCTGTTAGTAATATAAGATTTATTATATAACAAGGTATAGACTTCTTTCTTCTCTACTTCTTCTTCACTATCAGTATAAACTCTAATATAATTAGCTTCTCTTTTATTAGATTTCTTTTGATATACAATTTTCTCAAACATACATTCCTTTGAGTAATATCCTTTTTTTAGCAATGGAAACAAGTGACATTCAGTTTATCCCAAACTTTTGTAAGATTTCTATCATCTTTTAACTGTTTTTTTTCAGGATTTCCTTCAAGTTTTGCAAATAATGCATTAAAGAAAGTTGTATAGTTTAAGGATAATTGTTCTATTTATTTAGTAAGATTGTTGATAGCATCATTGCTTCCATTAGTTTGAGTTAGTAAAGAAGATTGTTGCTTATAATATTGATTACTCTCAACTTGTTTAGCAGCTTCAATAGCTTTGTCTACATTTTTAGGTTGAAAAAATGCTACAAAAGAAACAATATTTTTTTTAATCCATTAAAAAAAAGTCATATAGTATACTTGTTTAATAAAGTATTAGCAGAATCAATCTTCTTTAATAATCTTTTAAATTTTTTTACATAGAAGTCCACTATTTCATAAGGTCTCTGATGAAGTATATTAAACTGATAGTGTTATAGATTTTGCTTTTCTTTAGTAAAGAATTTTTCCAAAAATAATGATATAAAAACTTGAAGTAATATTACTATTTATATATCATCGAGTAATATTATTAACCTTTTCTTCAAATCAATATGTAGCTAACCCATATAAGTATCCTGATAAAATTTTTAACATATGATTTTTAAACTAATTGTTTACTTCAGTAGCATTTTTAAAACTTTTAATCTAATCATTATACTATATCATTATTTTCATAGAAAGGTTTTACTAAAATATATTACTTTCTTTTTGTGTTAGATTTCTATTATTTTTACCTGAATTATATGGTATACTTTTGATATCTTTAGCAAGATCTTTAAAACTTTTTGTCATATAATTCATAAAATTTTTTAACTGTTCAATATTTATCATTATTTCAGTTAATTCAGAAGTTATAGATATAGGAATAAAGGGTGAAATAGAAGTATTAAAAAATTTTTCAAAACACTCAGTAATATGAATAACTAACAATAAATGTTGTAAAACGGAAGATAAATCAACAAAGTATAAAGAATAATTTAAATAATATAATAATGCAACTGCTACTTTTATTGTTTTATTACTATTATAAGCATTTTTACAATAACTATCTAGATAAAGTTTGAATGCTATTAAAGAACAATCACTAAATATAGTAGTATTATATTCATTAAAAATCTAATTCTAAAAATTTTTTAAATTCTTTGTTACTGTTTGATTAATAGGATTGCACAAAACATAAGATGCATCTTTTTCTAAAGATGAATTATTCCTATATACAGGGGGGTGAAATAAATATTGAATAATTTTTTCACGAAGATTTATTACATCAATTTTATATGAAAATTTATTAATTAAAGCTAAATATAGTAATTTATAATGCTTTTCTAA
>CAJVPQ010003753.1:0-10499 GCA_910591825.1 Funneliformis caledonium
ATTATTAAATAATAAATTATTTTTAAAAATTAAAAAATTGAAAAATTAATATATATTGATAATTATGAATTTTAAAAATTTAAAAAATATTATTATTAAATACATTATAATATGATAAATCTAAAAATTTTATTTTAATTTTTTATAATCATTAGATATCAAAATATTTTAAGTTTTCTATAATGTTTTAGAAATAATTTTATACTTATAGTTTAAGGAATAAAAAAAAGTTTTTTTTTAATTTGTAAATTATATAAGCATTATATAATATTTATATAAGGCAATCAGAAACTAAAATTTAAAAATCATATGAAGTAATTTATTTTATTTTATTTATTATTTTATTATAAATTATATCAGATATATGATGATGAGACTTATATATTTAGCTGCAAACTATGCCTTTTTCTAGTAATACCTTTTCTATAAATATTTATATATTACCATAATTTTTATGCATATTTTTAAATTGTAACTAAAGGAATTGAATTTAATGCTTTAGGAACAATTTGTTATAATCAAATCCATATGTAATTGCAATATTTTTGTATATATCTTTTTGCTACATTTCAATACATTTTTATATAATTCAATTTATAATAATATTTAAAATAAAATATACATTTATAATCATGCTTTCAATTTCCTCTTGAAGTTAAGATTTTTTATACTAATGATAAAAAATTATTTTCATAAATTTGTCATTATTTATTTTAGTTTTATAATTAATTTTAGATAAATTTAAACCTGATATAACTTTATCAATATTGAAGATATTAAAATTCTAATCCAAAATTCTTAAAGCACAAGTTATGATTTATTTATTTTATGGATTAAAATTTTTAATTTTATATATAAAAATTTTTTTTGCATTTTAAATTAGTTCTTTTTTTATTATAGCAAAATTCTTATTATAGAGATTCTGTACTTTGTAAAAATTTTAAAAATGTATATTTAAAAAGGAATTTTAAAGAGAATTTTTTATTGATATTTATATGTTTAAATTAATATAAGCATATATTTAGAGAGAAATATAAATATGCATTTTTAAAAAAATGATTATTTTTATTTATATTATCATTTTTATAATTATTACTAAACTTAAAATTTAATATAATATAAGATTAACTTGAAAAATATTATTTATTTATTACTATAATCATACTTAAAATAAAGTTTATCGCTATATTATACAACATTTTTAGAAATATTTTCTCTTTTTCTTTTCATTCATATTAATAAAATGACGCAAATAAGTACAAGAAATAAAGATACTGTGTATTTTGTTTATTCTTTTTACTTTCTAACGATATTTACTTCATTTTTTACTTTTATAAACAAATATTTGGTTAAAGTTTCATAGAGAATAATTACTAATAGGAAAGAGTTAACAATTACGTTCATTCTTATTTTGCTGATTATGTTTAAAACAGAATGGCTGCATAATAATTGGGTAGGGGTATCCGAAGTTTGGTGATATTCCGTTTGAAAAATTATTAAAAAGAAAAAAAAAAAAAAAAAAAATACAAAAATAAACAATGTATCTCATTATGACAAATAATAGCAAAAACCAAATCTAGTCAATTAATTAATACGCGTAATAATATCGTGGAACATTGATTGATAATCATTGATAATCATATATTTTTGGTGAACTTTGCGCAGTGTATCGGTTTCGGATACATTTTTTTTTACCGTCTTGGAACTCGGAGGTAAAATTGGCTAATTTGATAGACAAAAATTAAATTTTGTAAGAGTAACATTTTGATGCCGTGTTTTGGTTAATCTTTATGCGCCCCAACTTTAAAAAAAGTCAAAGTGGTTAAAAAAATTTTTTTTCTTATTATTGGTTTTTTGATTTACAATGATTTCACAATAAAATAAACATTCGACTCATTTTTTTCTATCTTCGCGATCTTAACCCACAAACTTTTATTTTTATATACGCGGTAAATTTATACGGTACAACCTTTTACTATTATTTATTTATTTATTTACTATTCTGATTTTTTTTATAAAAAGAGGAGATAAAAACCAAATTTATTTATAATTTCGAACTTTAGAATAGCAAAAATGCCAGGACGAATGCTATTTCGATATACTCGTGAAGAGGTGGCCAAACATAACACTGTTTCAGACCTTTGGGTTATTTATAACAACAAAGTTTATGATGTGACAGAGTTTGCGGTGGATCACCCGGGCGGACCAGAGCTAATTAGAAAGTGGGGAGGCAAAGACGTGACAAAAATTTTAGTTGACCCAATTTCACATGTACATTCAGACGTGGCATACGATGTTTTAGCAGACATGTGTATGGGGGAAATAGTAGAGGGACCTTCAACGGGCAATAATAACACACCTTTAAGTTTAATGGATAATAAAACCATGGACAACAAAAATTATTTTGACGAAAAAACGTTTGATCGATTTCAACCACAGAACACCGATATTAAATCTGATTTTCAAAAAGAGAAATTCCTTGACCTTAATAAACCATTGTTTGATCAGGTGGTGAATAGTAAATTTAGCAAAGAATTTTACCTTGAACAAATTCATCAACCACGTCATCTTCCGTATTCGGCGAGGTTGTTTGCGAATCCATGGTTAGAACTCTTAACAAAGACTCCATGGTATATGATTCCAATATTATGGATTCCGGCGGTATCATATCACTTATTCATGGCATCAGAGTTAGGATCAAAACTTATTACGATTTTCTTCATCATTGGTATCGGAGTTTGGACCTTTTTAGAATATGTACTTCATAGATATTTATTTCACATTGATTCACTTTTACCCGATCATCCTTACGCATTAACAGTGCATTTCGCTTTACATGGAATTCATCATTATTTGCCCATGGATAAGTAAGTTTTAAGTAAAGGAGAAATTTTTTGATGAGTTTAAACAACGTCTAGATCATGATCACTTACGTGTGCGTATTTTATTCTTTTAGTCTTCGTCTTGTAATGCCTCCGGTTCTTGGATTCACGATTGCGTGGCCAATCTCGCAATTAGCATATTTGATCTTTCCAATTGAAATTGCTCACGCTATAATGGCCGGTGCAAAGTTTGCTTATATAATTTACGATGTAACTCATTTTCATCTTCATCATTCTAGACCTTTTGGTAAACATTTGAGAGAGATGAAAACTTATCATTTAGCTCATCATTACAAGAATTATGAATTAGGCTATGGAATTTCAAGTAAAATGTGGGATTATGTGTTTGGAACAATTTTGGTTGAATGAGTTTATTTATACTACGGTTAGTAAAATTAATGAAAAGGAATAATTTAGTTGTAATCCCGATCATAATTTCTTTTTTATTTAGTAATAATATATTATTTCGTTATTATTTACCATGCAAGGCAATATTTTTTTATCATTTTCTTTTCGTTTTCTTGATTAAGTAAGATCTACGTTATTTTTATTGTATGAGCTAATAATAGATTTGTAACAATGTAAAAATAATAATTCTATAATTTCATATGACTATTGACTGCGGTACGCTATTAATCACATGATATACATTGTGACCCCACAGTAAATCTTTTTTTTTAAAAAATCATATGAAAATAAGTAATGTTTTGGGAGGGGCGTTTTTGAGTTCATAACATTTTTAAAAAAGGTTATCAAGTAATCTATTTACATACTTTCATTTTCTTTCTTTCCCATTTCTTCCTAACGTGATAATATCTTCTTCATTCTAATACCTTGCATTATCTATTAAATTTGACATTGTTTATTGTTTTCTTTTTTTTTATTGTTGAATACGTTTACGCCCAAGTACATTTACATTAGAAGCGCAGGTACTTTGTCAAAAGCGCGTTGAATGAATCGGAAAAATTTTACAAAATATTTTTCTAAAAAAATATTTGCTTAATAGGGAAGGATATGATGATGTTACGTAAGATCATCTGACTAGGTAGGAGAAAGTTATCTATTCATCTTTTTTTAAAAGAAAAAAGAAAAAAAAGAAAAAAAAAAAGAGATGAGAAGTAAGTTGTAGATTAAGTATTTATAAAGTAAGTAACATTGGCGTTTTTTTGATAAACATACTATATCATTATGGTGTTAATGGCTTTAGACACGAGTTGACCCATTATTTAGTTCGTATCATTTTAATCGTGGTAAAAAAAAAAAAAAAGTGGTTGATTTTAAAGATACGCGAATTTTTTTTTAATGATCGGTTGGGGGGTAAAACAACGTGCTTGTAGACATATGTTTAAATGTCATTGGTCAGAACGGAAAAATTCTTAACCAAAAGTTGTTACGAAAATAATGTACTCGATTTAGTAATGAAAATATTTGTCGGAATATTTTTTTTTTGTTGAGCGTGAGCGTGTGAAAGATATTAATCCTTAAGTAAATTATCACATTTGACAAAAACTCAAAAAACTTGAATTCCCTTTTCTTGTTTTCCACGATTGTTTAAATTCCTTTTTGAAAATTTTCTCAAACTAAAAAAAAGTTCTCAAGGTATAAAAAGATTTTTTCATTTGTATCATTTCTTTTTTCCTTTTTCGAAATTAATTTTCCTTTCAAATGTGATTATTTCCTTATTAACAGTCCCATTTAGACGGTTACCGAATTCCCATTAAAATGTCCCCTGATCCAACTAAATTAAAACGTGATAAAAATTTTTTTTCAGCCATCTTATATTCAATCCCCTTATCTCACTTTATCTAACTTGTTAATAATAAAAAAAAAAATCCCTTGTTAGGAATACTTGTTTTCTCGTCTTATGATCGTGTACAACTTTAAATCATTTTGCATTTTATATCATTTATATATATGATTGTAGATTCTTAAAAAGGAGGATTAACCATATACTTGAAGTATTTTGACGCTAAGACTCAATCATTTCTTTGTTCATAAAAAAAAAAAAAAAAAATAATAATTTCCAAAAAAAGATAAAGTGATGTTCATTACTTTATATTTATATATATATTGGTCATTATATTCAACAACGAAAAAAAAAAAAAAAAATTAAATATATATCTACTGCACTTTCACTACTTATTCCTTCATTCAAAACCTTGACATCCTTTTATTCTTCCCCTCTTTTTTATTTTTTTTCCTTTTGAATAAAGAAAAAGGACGTTCATGTTATAGTTATTTTCTTCTTTTAATAATTAAATTTATTAAAAAAATAGTCAAAAAAAAAAAAAAAAAAAGGACACGTTTGAAACAAATTATTATTTTTGGATTATAAATTGTACATATTTTTTTTTTTTTAAAAAAAAAAAACCTATAAGGCAAGTTATTGTTTGTACGCGGCCTTTTAAATATCATTTTGGAAAATTGTATACCTACGACCTATACTTTTCAAACTACCAAACGAAAGGCATCCAAAATCATCTGGTAAGCAATAAACTATTACCGAATTGTCGGATGTTTGATGTTCGATGTTCATGTTGTGTGCATAATTATATGGCACCGCGTATTTATTTGTTTGTTTTTTTTTTTTGACGATCATCTTTAAAAATTAAATTTTCGATTAGATATCCAAAAAATGCCGAGCGTAGATAATTCTCATGAAGAATCTCAATACGTTTCAACTCTGTTCACTTGGTCGCAATGGGGTGAACATGTTTGTATAGCTGGTTCATTTGATCCTCCAACACCAACATGGACTCCAATTGACATGCCAAAAAATTCAGATGGTGTTCACGAAGCAATTTTGAAGTTGTTACCAAATAAAAAATATTATTATAAATTTGTTATTGATGATAATTGGGTTTTGGATCCTACTTTAGATTCTTTCCCTGATGACCAAGGAAATTTTAATCATGAAATATGCGTGGATCCAGTTCCTGATGAAAAATCTTACGAGAAACCTGTTGCGGAGGATCCTCCTCGTAACGAGGAGGAAGTTCCAGATGTTCCAAAAGTGGTGGTTGAAGAAATTCATCTAAACGATGAGAAAGTTGGAGAATCAAACGTCACTGATGAAAATGATGAATTAACCAATGAACCCTTGGACAAACGGGAACCAACAGAAATAGTCATTTCACCCGAAATTGAAGAACCCTCTCCGGCCTCAATCATTAATGACGATGTTTCAAAAGAAACCATTAATGAACCTGTATCCACAGAATACGTCGCAATTGATAATTCTCCGGACCCAATCGTTGATGACGATGAATCAAAAGATGAACCTGTATCCGCAGAATACGTTGCAACTGAGATTCCTCCGGCCCCAATCGTTGACGACGATGTATCAAAATATGAACCTGTATCCGGAGAAAACGTCGCAACTGAGATTCCTCCGGCCCCAATCGTTGACGACGATGTATCAAAAGATGAACCTTTATCCGCAAAAAACGTCGCAATTGAAAATCTCCAATATATCGAATCACAAAATACTTCCAAACCTATCAAGATGAAAATTAACCCTGTTGACATTGATGAAGATGTCGAAGAAATAAATATTAGTCATAATTCGACTCTTGAACAAGAAAGGAAAGTGGGAACAGACGATAAAAAATCACCAAATATTCCGCCACAAGGAACTGTTCAAATTGAAGATTCTAAAATTTCGAAAAGTGAACCAGTTCCTGAAGTTGCTGATGAACAATCTAAATTAGATCCAGATTTCAAAAATGGATCTGATCTTGAATCTTTTCATAATGATTATGATGATTATGATAAAAATGATAATGGAAGTCCCGTTACACCAGCTTCAACGGTAGATCCAACTGAATTGGATATGTTCAATAATCTTACTTGGGCTAAAGATGATTTATCAGACGACGATGTTGATGTTTCTAGTTCTTGGTTAGAACCACCAATGGCAGATTACGTTGATCCACCTTCTACATGGGATCTAAATAAAAGTGAATCTGTTGTATGGGCTGAAGATTCTCCAGATTCTAACATTGAATGGCCAGATATCGTTCACGCTAAGCAAGAACAATTGGCAAGTTCCTGGAGGGATGAACTTCTCAAAAAGTCCGAGGAACACGCAAACGATGAGGGAATTCAATCACGTGAAGAAACTGCTTCTGAGCAGATAAAACATTCAAATGAGGCTTTGTTAAATGAAATTCCATCATCGACAAATATCAACGATAGTTTGAAGAATCTCACAGACTTGAATAATGAGAAGTCACCCGTAAATAGAACCTTTGTTGAAGAAAATAGTGAAAAGAAAAAGGTCCTTGAGTTCAAGGAGAGTGTTGTTGAACGTGAACACGATGTTTTGAAAAATAAACTAGTTATTAAAGAAAACATTACCTACGAGGACGTTTATACAACGTTTGAAAAACCAGAAAGTAGTGCTACAGCTTCTATGAAGATATCGTCAATACCCACAGTTGTTACAGCAGCACCAGTAATCGTAGATAACACAATGTCACAAGATAAACAACTTGATGACTATTTAGATCAAGGTATTGAAGAAGAAAACCGATCAAGAGAACAACATGATTTCGTTATTTCAAAGACGATCGAAGTACTGAAGAATTTAGAGCAAGAACCCCAATCAATCTCGAATGCTCCGGGTGCCAAGATAAGTCAACGTAAGATCATTTCGTTTTCACCAAATTCGTCACCTGGTGAATCAACGCGAAATGTTGATACATGTATTCAAAATATAGCTACCTTGTCATCACGAGGAATATCAACTCAAACCAAAGAAACCACCACCATAAAGTCCAAGTCAAAGAAACCTAAAGAGATGACAACTTCTCGAGAGATATCACAAAAAGATCCAATTTTAGCTGTCCAACGTAATGATATTGTAGATAGTGGGGGTGGTATTATTTATTTGGTTACATCATTAGCAACAACGTTTACTCTTGGAATAATTTCGATGCTATTTAAAGCCGTTTTTGGAAAGAAAAAGAATAAATAAGGGTGTGTGGCTTTAAGGCGTTGTCAAATTGATATTTTGAGAGTCTCGGGCAATCTTTCTTTTTCAAAGAAAAAAAAAATAATGATTTTTTCTTTATGGATTTGTTCGTTGACGAGAATATATTTATTGATATTTGAACTGTGTACAAAATGATTTTGAAATTTTTTTTGCATGTATATTTTTAAACTTACGTCTTTTACATTTATCGCACTTTTTTTTTTTAAATAAACATCCCCAATTCAAAGTTTTATTTATTATATTTTTAAACATTGTTTACATATTTCCTTGGAGAGATTTTATCTTTATTCTTAAACATTTGATTGGTTATGAATTAATCGATTTTTATTCTTATCCTTCAATCATTTTACATAATCTGTGATTTAATATGTAAGATCTTATTTCTTTTTTCTTCTTTTTTTTTTTTTTAAAAAAAAAACCTCATTTTTTACTTCGCAAGGTGATAACCTTTTTTTGCATTCATCATCGACAAATCAGGATATTTTTTTGAAAGATTTGAGTAAGAGCATATCTGTTAGGACCCGAAGGATTTAGCATTATTCCTGAATTGGGCGAAGTCGGGAACTATTTTCATGAGTTAAAAATGACTTTCTTGGATTCACTTTCAATAATTAGGTTTTTTCGGATTAATTTTTTTAGTAAATTGAACATGGATAGTTTAAATTTTTAAGAATTTGTGGTTTTTTTTTTTTTTTTTTTTTATTTTCATTAAACTACTTTCTTTAAGGGTTGTAATTGTAGTCCAATGATAATATTTTGAACGAATTAGGAACAGATCTTTTGATTAATTATTAAAATTAAATCAAACCAACCTTACATTTTTTAAGACTTGTTTACCTAATAATAAAATTAAATAAACAACTATCTAGTATGTGAATAATCATTACGGAATTAAAAATCTGATCAGAATTTTACAAATCTAAAAGTGAAATTTAAGAAGTTAAAATGTTAAAGGTAAAATAAAAGAGAGTTTTTAGTAAAAGTTATGTTTTATTTTAATTCAATTTAAGGGAAATAATAAATATTTAAAAGAAAGATAATAGAATATTTTTATTCTTATTTGTATTTTTTTTTTATTGAATTAGTTATTTTGAAGGAAAATATTAGTGAATAGTCAATACAAATAAACTTAAAATAAAGTTATAGGATTTTCTAAAATGGTATTTTTTATAAATCTTTTAAAATTATAAATTTTTAATAAATATATATTATTAAATTACAAAAAATAATCTTTTTTGAATATATTACTTTTAAGTTATATTTTAAGTTTATCTAAAAATAAAATAAAAAATTTTATTATATTTGATTTTTTAGATATATAAAATAAAATTTACAAAAACTTGTTAAATATTTTATAATTTTATTAGAAGAATTATATATTAAAAAAATCAAGAATGAATTAAATTAATAAGTTAATATATATTAAAGTAAAATTAAGATATTTAAAAATGTTCTATTTATTAAACTTTAAAATTTATAATAAGTAATAAATATGTTTTATATGTAATGCTAGATTATTGATGCAATCTACTCTTGATATAATGAATTTTAATATAACGAATTATGTAATACTTGATCAATTAAATATGTCAATTTTCTCTCTTTATAACAAAGTAACCAATTAAATCCTTCAAATTTTTTACTAATTTGCTATAACAAATTTGAGATGCAGAATAGCTACTTTGCTATATTAAAGGTAGACTGTAGTAGTTAAAATAACTTATAACCTAATGAATTATTTAAGATTATAAATATAATAAAAACTGACTATTTTTTTATATTTTTAAATTAAATAATCATAATTTTAATATAAATTTTTAATATTATAAAATAATTAAATTTAGAAAGAAAATATTAATATATCATAAATATTTGTTTTCAATTTAATAGATATTAATCTAAATTAATTATCAATATTTAGAAAGTTTTGAACATATTAATAAGATATCTGATATTAAATAAAGTGATTATAAGTAAATTGTAATTATTTATAATAAAATATTTTATCATTACATAAAAATTAAAAAAGATTTTTCTTAGCTTATATTATTAA
Source organism: Funneliformis caledonium (assembly GCA_910591825.1). NCBI lineage: Eukaryota > Fungi > Glomeromycota > Glomeromycetes > Glomerales > Glomeraceae > Funneliformis > Funneliformis caledonium. The sequence continues at coordinate 9,932 of CAJVPQ010003753.1, forward strand.
TTTTGATACTTTTATAAAGAAATAAAAGTATTGAAAATATTTGTTAAACTAAATTAAAATATTAATATGAAATATTTTATTTAATGTTAAGATTAATACTATATATTTTTAAAAATAAACATTCCTTTATAAATAAGCATCACTTAATTTCTATATTATCTAATGTCACCAGTTTCATTTTTGGTTATCTTAATGTTTAAATTAAAAGGCTATAGCAGTTGATTCTACATATTAGAATTTTTAACCTTAGAATTTTTTTTAAGTTTTACAGGTATTTGATACTTGAATCAACTCAGCAATTTATTATATCTTAAAATTTAAGATATATTTAATCAAACTTATAATAACAAACTAAATAACAAGTTAGTGTAAGGTATCACAACAAATCCTAAATAAGAAATAACATTAAAGAAAAAGTAAATTTGTATGATTTAAATTGATTTCTTTATTTATAATACTGAAACTCATTCAAACTTGCAAATAAGTTAATTTACAACTTAAACAAAAAGCTATTCTATTTATATAAAATGAATTTGTTACAGCTAACTACTTGCTATATTATAAATTA
>CAJVPQ010003754.1:0-10493 GCA_910591825.1 Funneliformis caledonium
AATAAAATATACAATTTTAAAATACTGTAAAATAAACTATATACATGCTTTTTTATTTCTGAGTTAATATTACCCTTAAAATTCGAGTCATTTCCGGGTTGTCCCGGGTTGATCGAGTCGAATCCGAGTCGAACAATGGTCAGATCGAGTTGAATCTCGGGTTCTGTAATTATTAACAGGTTTGAGTTCGAATATGTTTCAAACCCGATCCGACTCGACCCTTACAGAGCACTAGTCTTTATTATAAAGACTATATAGATTAAGTTTTCAAGAGGTCTCTCTAATAAAACACTGTTGAAATTTCTTGATTTTGAAGGTAATTTAAGAGAGTGCTTCAAGTTGAAAAATTTCTATAATATCAGTTCAAATTTCAGAATTGCTGACTGAAGATTTACTAGTTATAGTGATACTTAAATACTTATTGACTATAGTGGTGATAATATTGCAAAGAGAAATGAAAATAATATCTATTTATTTTCTATTTATAAATTTTCCAAGTCGATGCTAAAGCAAAAAAAGCAATATTAGTTTGAAATTATTTTAATCATTAGAATAAAAATCTCAACTTATCTTATTCTCATGTATTAAGAGTTTGTAGATATAGTTGCAAAACAAAAAAATCCTAGATTTTCATTAATAATTTAATTTACTGATTATGAATTAAGATTTTATCTTATTGCTTTACATTAAGGTGTATGTTCTTTAATAATATTACTATACATAATTAATAGAAATTAATCTATTATTATTCTATCATCTACATACAAAAAGTTAATCAGAGGAAATCTTTTTTATTTGCATTATATTGAATAAGTATAAATTCAGAAATATTAAAGTTTATTCTATTTGTTTTTATTCTACCTATAGCTCTTCTGATTTTAAAAAAGCAAATATTTTTATGAATTATAAGAAAATAGATATTTCTCATTAGCACTTTTCACATTATGATATATTATGAAAGACTTCAGAAGAAATTAAAATACTTTAATAGGAAATTAAAAAAATAATATGAATATATATGCAATCTTATATTACACAACCCTATTTATTATTCATTTAGCAAGAATTTTCCTGATATTAACTACTATATATTTTAGATGATCAGTCTGTATAATCAGATTATTGAAATATTGTAAGTAAGATAATATTTTATTTCATTACTATACCATTCATCATGTAATTTATAATTTCTATATTTTCTATTACAAATAAGACATAATGAGCTTAATAGCTGAGAAGATACAAAATTATAATTATCAATCCTTCTGAAACTATTTCAGAATTTCAAATATATGAAATACTCTAACACAATTCTTATAATTAATTCTGTATTAGGTTTGATTTCAAAAGTAATAAACTTAAAATCAAAGGTCTTAGATTTTGGTGAAATATTTATCACAGCTTTTAATATATAAACTTCTAATAATTGCTATAGCTCATATCCAGTTTCTTTTTTATGTTTTTTATATAAATTGAAATAAATTTTATTTGTCAAAATACTTGATAAATCAGTTAATGTTAATCTAGATACTCTGGGAGTTAATACTTTATCAGATTTGATTATATTTTCTTTTATATGATTTCAAATCAATTTAAATTATAGTAAGTATAGTCAGCGTAAATTAACCCTGTAAAAAAATATCACAATGAAGCATAAGCAAATATAGCATTATAAAATAATAAAACTATGCAATTATCACAATTTTACGTTATTTACATTTAATAAAATAGAATTTAATTTTTATATTTACCTTTTATGCTTTTCTTATTATTATAACCTAACTTGTATAATAAGCATAATGCTCTGAACGGTTTGGTTTAGTTTAGATTATAGGCCAATCTGAAACTGAACCAAAAATTTTGGTTCAGTTCAGTTTGGATTATAAATCTTAAAAATGCTAATCTGAAACTAAACTGAACTGTAAACTGGATAAAATCTGAACTGAACTGAAAATTTCAGATTAATCCAAAATTTCAGATTGTTTAGAACGATCCTTTTATCATTCTTTTAGAACGATAATTTAATCGTTCCAATCGAATGATTTTCTTATCGTTCGTTTGGAATGATAACTTCAATCGTTCTAAATGAACGTTTCTTTTATCGTTCTTTTAGAATGATAATTTAATCATTCTAATCAAACGATTCTTTTATCGTTCATTTAGAATGATAATTTAATCATTCCAATTGAACGATTCTGTTATCATTCATTTGGAATGATAATTTGATCGTTCAAATCAAATGATTTTCTCATTGTTGTTTTAGAATGATAACTTCAATCGTTCCAATTGAACGATTCTTTTATCATTCATTTTGGAACGATAACTTCAATCATTCCAATTGAACGATTCTTTTATCATTCATTTAAAACGATAATTTGATCATTCTAATCAAACGATTTTCTTATCGTTCATTTAGAATGATAATTTGATCGTTCCAATTGAATGATTCTTTTATCGTTCTTTTGGAATGATAATTTGATTATTCTAATTGAATGATTCTTTTATCGTTCATTTAGAATGATAACTTCAATCATTCCAAATGAACGATTCTTTTATCGTTCGTTTGGAATGATAATTTGATCATTTCAAATGAACGATTCTTTTATCGTTCATTTGAAACGATAATTTTATCATTCCAATTGAATGATTTTCTTATCGTTCATTTAAAACGATAACTTCAATCATTCCAATCAAATGATTCTTTTATCATTCGTTTAGAATGATAATTTGATCGTTCCAATTGAATGATTTTCTTATTGTTTGTTTAAAATAATAATTTAATCATTCCAATCAAACGATTCTTTTATCGTTTATTTGGAATGATAATTTCATCATTCCAAATAATCCGAAATTTTGGATTAATCCAAAATTTTCAGTTCGGTTCAGATTTTTTTCAGTTCAGATTAGATTTATAATCTGAAAAAAATCCGAACTGAACTGAAAATTTTCGGATTGAAATTTTTGCAATCCAAAATGAACCGAAGTTGATCCAAATTGAAAATTTTCAGATTAATCCAAACTGTTCAGAGCTTTAAATGAGCATAATATTTTATTAGTAATATTATAATAATCAAAATTTTCACTACTAAATTCTCTATATAAAAGTAAGATATTGATCCAATGTTTTGTTATAATAATAGACTTGGTCATAAGCTGAATTAAAATAAAATCCAAATAATATATTTGCTGATATGCTGATGTATTATTTACTTCAGCTTTCAGAAAGATAATGCATTAGTTTGATTACCATTAGTAGTTTCTTAATTTTTCTTGAAGTGCTCTAATTGTGACATTTTGTCATAATTTTGAAGTCACCTGATTTATAATATATTGAGTATCTTTTAATCCTGAGATAATATATTTGATCCTGTTTATACCTACACCTTCTTCTTTACCAAAGAGCTTAAGGATTTTTCGAGCTCTTTCAGTTTCTTACACAGATTCACATCGGTAATATTAGGTAGAAAAGGTTTCATATCCTTATATATTTTCAATCTTGCAGTTTTATTCCATCTGCTGTGAGGTTTTTAACCTTATTTTCAAATTTAAGAGAATAATAAAAACCAGCATAGAATTAGTTTTTGGCCTGATTTTAATGAAGAAAAACAAGAAAAAAAAGTGCTCCAAAAAATTTTCACCTTGCTTATTGCTTTATCAAATAATTCTGATAAACTTCGTGCAGAATCTGAAATCATGTCCTGTATTCAAGGCTTACTAATTTCAGAAATGTCTACCTTCCGTTTACCTTCTCTTCATTCAAAGATGTAGATGCAGAGCTGAATTCAGAGATCAGCTTCTGTACCAATCCCTCTACTATTTGGTTCTCTAATTCAAGTATATCAACATTAGGACCTTCAAGAGCACTATTCTGATCATGACATTTTGTCATGGTTTCTGAATGACTTTTTGTAAGCTCAGTATCACCAGAATTATTGGCAGAATTATTATGCCCAGAATTTTCTCAAGACATATTTGGAGTATTTTTCTGCTGTTGATCAATAGTGATTATTGTATCACATGACAAACCAGAAGTAACATTCTGATTAGCCAATTCGCGTTGTTTAATCTCATCACTAACCTTTCTCTTATATTCCGATTCCAAGAAAGTATCCATCTTTTTATTCTCCAGTGACTTATGCTCACTCGCACTTGAAGGTGAAGAATTGACATTATCACATTGGTCACTAGGTATACTAACAGCTGATATCTTTGGTATCACTTCCACGGGGGAAATATCTTCAATAGAACACGCATCCTGCACTTCAGAAATGACTTATGTTTGTTGTTTCATTTCCTCAATATTATGCCTTAGTTTTGCTACTTCGGTCTTTAGCTCAGCATTTTCAGCATCACGCTTTGCATTCTCCTCAATAATCTGCTTCAACTTCGCGTTTTCAGCCTCAACCTCAGCAAACTTTAGTAACTTCTCTCTAAGTTCGGGAATCTCAGTATTCAGCTAAAAGCTTGGAATTTAATTCTCTCAATGAATCAATGGATTGCATGTTCGATAATAATTTTTTTATATAAAATGGAATAATTCAAAAGTTCGTTAGCATAGATAAAAAAAAACCGTGACAAAATGTCACGATCGGAATTACTGATTTATTGATGTAAAAAAAATAAATTACAAGATTCGAAAATATGTAACCGTTTTACAAAGTGAATTAGAGACTCTATACTAATGCCTGCCGGTGTTTCGTTCATCTAAGCTATCTATATACAAACACATCTCAACATTAACTCTAATCCGATTTCATTTGCCCCAACATCGATATTCTGGATAGAATAAAATGGTCGTCAGTTATGCATAGAACATGTAGAGTCAGAAATAAATTAACAATATTGCCCTTAGTAAAAACTCACCGAAAGTTTATTTTCTCCGCCTAATAAGTCCTGAGCAAAAAAATGGGATATTAGCTCTGCAAGTTCTGAATTGCTTTCTCGCAAATGCGAAAAAAATATATACCTTAATTGCGAAAAGTCCCGCCCGTACTTCAATAATTTTTCGTCAAACACTTCTTTCAAATTGCTATAGGCCGGTTTCTTTTTAACGAGTTCATAAATAACTCATAACACTCATGCTCTGAAAATATTACGACGTCAGGAGTAAGAAAAAAGTGAAAACCTTACATCATAATAAAAAAAAGCCACTCTGACTTAGTCAAATACGGTCAATCGTACAACCACTCGTACGACCTAAAAATATCGTAATATTTACGCTGAGAATCGGAGAATCGCATTCTCGCAAATCTAATGAGTAATGATAAAACTGTATTAATCATTTTTTTCATGTACTGATAAATTACTTTTTTTTAATATGCTTATTAATTTTTGTCGAAGTATCTATATTATTTGTTGTATTACGTCACTACAAGCCACAAAAAGTTTATACGAGAGTCTATGTCACGATGTATTCAGATAGGTATATAAAGTATATAAACCTTAGACTTCTCTCAAACTTTCTCAAAAGCGTTTCTCATTTTTTTCTCTTAAAAAAACTAAAAGATTTATCACCGAAATGGAATTTTCACTTACTTGTAAAATCATAAATACTTCTAATGATTTCGTAGTTGACATTTGCAAAGAAAACATTGTTGATAATAAGAAAGTCGACATTAGCAAATTATCAGTCGCGCATCTCAAAAAGCTCATATTAGTGGAGGCAAAAAGTAAACTTAGTAATGTTGAAGATGCTAATGATCTGAAAATTTGGAAAGTTGAAGTCAACCTTATCGGCCTTGAGAATAAAATTTTTACCTATAATGATGTTAAAAACATTGGCACAAAGATGGAAACGCTCAATCTTGAAAGATATTTTGATAATGATAAAAAAAAACCTAAGGATGACCACCTCCATGTCATCATAGTCCCTCTCACCGGTAAGACGTTTTACCTTTATCTCTCGAACAAGAAATTTGCAGTCGAAACAATGATACGTATTCTCGTCGTCACATTCGTTAATATGCTTTCTCGCTCTCCATTAGAGCTCGGGAAAAAAAGACCTATCACGGAAGAAGAAGAAAGTAAGAAACGCGTGATAGAAACTTTGTATCAAACTTATTTTTATGTTTCATTCCATCATTCTTGCGAATTTTTCTCTACAGCCACAGAACTAAAGAGAAGCAAATGGGATACAAGAAAATGGGATACTAATGGTGCCATTCGAAAAGCTCAGCGTACTGGTGTCTATTTTGTTGATCCATTAACGTTAAGTGAACCGCTTCTTGATAGAATTCGGGAGGGTGAATTTATGGCATTATATGGTGCACGTGCCACCGGAAAAACTACACGGGTGTTTAGAGTTATGGAACAATTGGAAGAAGAAGGCTATATTTGCAAATAGTAAGTTCTTATTCTCGTTTAATCCATCTGATCACAAGTACCAGGTTTGTACATTGCATCTATTGCTTAAATTTTTTTTTTTCTTTGAAACAGTATATCTCTTGAGATGATTAACAAAAACGGCGAAAAAGAATTCTGGTCATCATTCAGGTCGACAACCATAATATTAAGTTTAGTAGTGATTTCGCTAAGTTGTTTTTAAAAAGTCAAAGAAAGTGGGAAAAAGATGTTATTCTCTTCATAGATGAGTATGATATAATGTATAAAGCAGAATGTTTAACGATTTCTCATAGAAAGCTCAGTAACCTGATGTCGTGAATTTTGCATAAGTTGTTGTAGGTACAAAATTTAAGCATTTACATATGCTACTTGAGAAGCTAAACAAATCTCACTATAAAATAATATTGGAATTAAGTTTTGAGACACTATGACCGGCGCGTAATCCAACATCCATTAGGTAGTAACATACTTGAAAAGGATAAATGTTGGCGAATGGTTTTGTGATATAGTCATAAACTCATTCGAACAATATTTTAATAAAAATTAATTAAAAATACTATTTATGATAAACCATGGTTACAGCTTGAAAAGAACTTACGAATTTCGAATTTCAAGAAATTTCTTTTGCAGTCACAAATTATATATATAATATTTAGTAACTTATCATTAATTTATTGAAAGTTATTATATAATATTTCTTTTCGAATTTCTGAATGGAAATGTCCAAACATTAATCCTTTTACCAAGAAAAGAAACATACATTATAATCGTTGGAAAATATCGCAATAAATAAAGAAACATTCATTTGAAGTATTCCAAAGTTTCATCAAAGTAGTGTAAAACCAATTTACAATATCTTCTTCAGATATATCACTCATCCAAAAGTTCTGAAAGAATATTTAATAATCCCAAATTATGAGATTGAGATACGAGAGTATTTGTCATCACTGTGTCAACATCCCTTGTATAGCAAAAAAATTTGGATGTGTCCACTTTTTAATAGGCTTTCGAGTAAAAATAAAGCCCGATAACGTTTGTGGATTCTTTTAAAAATGATTAGTTATATTTTCTCGAACTCGACTTGAAGATTTGTTTAATCAATGTGTTATAATTCAAAAGAACAATATTAGAGAGACCACCTCATAACATAATTAAATTCACCAATATATATTAATAGTTTCGAAAATATAAATAAATATATTATTTAAAATTTAGCTTGGGAAGTTTAAATAAGTTTTAACACCATTATGTAATTACTAATATATCCCAATTTCTCTGAAGCACAAGAGTAAGCCTTAGCAGGAAAATACTATTACTATGGCATCTGTTTGGGATGTCAGACTCTCTTTTGATTGAATCCGGTCTGACCCTCCACCATCTTATCATCACTTAGAACGTTGTGTTGATTTCATCCATTAGCAATTTAATAATAAATGAGCAAAAATATATGCAAACGTTGAAAAAATCATTACTGATTAATTTATTTAGTCACGAGATACAAGAAATGGAAAAGTCGAGAGATGATGGGAAGCATCGCAAACTTTGAGAATGTGTTCAAAACGGCATTTACGTGTCAAGTTTGGACATGAAGGGCTCGTTGGTAAAAAAATTGGTTAGAATGAATTATTGCATTATGATTTGAATTTACAATATCATCACCCTGCAGTCCAATAATCGATTCAGATTTTCACGATTGTGTAAGACCAAATTTAATATGATGTTTATTTTGAATATATAATCAACTTTCTATATAGTATTGCGAATTTTTATTGTAAAACAGATTATAACATAAAAAATCTTGATAAAATGAATTTTATTAATTATTTATTCTATAACCTTTTCTGAAGAAAAGTTTTCAAACAATTATATAATGAATTTTTTTGTAAAGAATTTTTTTACTATAACGAATCCCGTGATTATACAACTCAATTTTTATTGGATAATTGGTTATATTAATGCATTATAAAATATGATTTAACTTCAAACTGTAATAACTCAGTCCATATTAATGCTAGATATATAATCTAACCGTTAATTGAATGCTCTTATTTTAAAAGATTTTGAATGAGACCTTGATCATTAGAATCTGATGCCAAAATCGATTAAAATATTATTTAAATCTTTAAAGTGAAATAACTCTGTTAATATTAATGCTACAGATATAAAAATACTAACTATTCAAATCCTCATAATAAGACGAATCTAATTACATCAAATCATAAATACCCTAAACACTAGTAATTTCATCGAATAGAAATATGTCTTTCCATTTTTTTATAATAATTGAAGCTAACATTGATATCTTATCGTCATCGATAGTATCTTTAGTAAATGTGATTTCTATCAATCGTGCCATGCTGATAATGACTAAAGATGCAGCCCCTTGGGTAATGTAAAAGTTTCTGCTAAATAACCATGCCGAGGAGATAAAATTATTCAAGATAGTCAGAAAATAAGATAAAAATATTACATATTTGATTTTTTTTTCTAAAAGATATTGGAAACGAGTAATCTTTCTCTTATGCACAATTATCATGAAGAAAGGAGTATAAAAAACTATAGCATAAAGAGCGCAAAAAATAAAAAATAAAGCTCGTAGATAGTTGCATGCAGGAGATCCAAATTTATCGACACATCCTTTATAGCATCCTATTGTCGATGTGAAAATATTACATTTGAGTTTTTCTTCATAATAAAACGAAAGGATTGTTAAATATGGATATAACGATACCAGAACCGGTAAATTTATAATGTAATATTTCAAAAAACCAATTAATCCAACAAGTTTTTTAAGATATCCAAAATTGTTATTAATACTTAATATAATAAATGGAAGAGTAACAAATGTTGATAAAAAAATAGAGATACTAGTCTGCTTTAACCCGTCATAATTTTCGATATAACTTAAATAAGGGCATAATACAATGCTAAGACAAATTACTAAATCACCCAAAAAATTAAAGAAAGGGTTCTCCTTATTTTTATCGAATATCTTGATAGCTATTGGTATAAGTGCGGTGACTGTGATAGAGTAAAAATCGTTAAAAGATTTATAGTCATCATTTGGAATCTGTGCAAATGCACCTTGGAAATTAAATATATATGTCGTAAATAACAAAAAAGGTATAATCATTTTTTTTTTAATCAAGTTAATTACTTTTGATTGCCATCTTTTATATATTTATAATTTATTAAATGGAACCTCCTTTAATCTTTTTTTTTTTAACTTTTAAGGAATGGTTCTCACCTTTTTTTCACTTGTTCATTATTTTGTTGCTTATAGAGTATTTCTCAATAGGGAATATAAAAGTAATGTTGCAGCAAATGTTAGTTGACCAAAAATTGGGGCAAATTGAAAATGGACGGTGCTCCAATGTTTTTTTTTTGTTTCACAACATGATCGATATATAAATGTTATGCGTCAAATGCCGATTTGCATGCGTCAGATGACTAATGTTGGCCAAACCTTCTTAAGGCATTATAAGAACATCTCAAAATAGGCCCACAATTTAGGCCAGTCGGCATCTGACGCAAATCATCATCATGTATATATTTAGCAAACAAAAGTTCTTTTATACTTGTTCACACCCAAGATAGAGTTTAAATTCATAAATCTTATCATTAAAGGTGCGGTGAAAATTTTATAAATTTTTTTTAATTAAATCAGGTATCTCGAAGTTAATAATATCCCAAAAGATCCTTATAAATGAAATGTACAAGCAAGGGCCTTTGCTTGTACAGTACATTTTTAATGTCCGTAGCTTTTTTGGTTGTCCTGTACTCTTCTGCAACTTATGAAAAGTGTGTATTTATGCGTAATTAGCTGGGTGAACAATATTGTGCAGGGTTTATATAAAGTTTTCACGTGAAAAAGGTTATATTGATTTTATGAAAAAAAAAATAGAAAATTTTCTTTAAAAGCTTTAAGCTGGCATAAAGATGCATGTTGCATACGAATATAGTTGCGGGGCAAAACCCTAAACCCATTTTGGCAAAAGTCGAAACTTTTCAGAATTTGTTTCGACAGTTTTGACGGGTTTTGACGGGTTTCGACAGGTTTCGATGGTTTCGACGGGTTTCGATGGGTTTCGATGAGTCTCGAAAGTTTCGACGGTTTTGATAACAACTTTGCGAATTCTAATTAAATTCGA